>CM035440.1:34488028-34600528 GCA_020310875.1 Ceratopteris richardii
TTTCAAGTGTAAATGAGGACACTTGGAAAAGTATATAAGTTAACATATGATGCATTTTTTGGGATGATTATTTTTTATTGAAGTGATTAATGAGAACTTGAGAGATCTTGTCCATCTTTTCTAAATATCTTCCTTTAGCTTTCATGGTGACTTGTTGATGAATTGTTGAATGGTTATCATTGATAAGTCTTGTTGATCAATCATTCATTGAGTATTTCATGCTAGTATAAGGCTATATCATCATCATAAGTCTCTACAATTTTACAAAGTGCTGTTCAAGGTGATTTCCTATTTTTATCAAAATTTCAATTGTCTCCTCTCTATGATACAGGTATTGAAATTTCTTTTTGATGTTGCTAATATCTTCGTCATGCAAATCGCACACTTCTAGGCACAAAAATCATTAAAAAAGCTCTCTTCTAGCTCTACTTATGAGAAAACCTAGTATTTTTCATAAAAAGTGTGAAATCTTTGCTAAAACTAATCTTCTTGACTAGTCTTGGAATCCATCAATGAAGAAGGGGTTGTGTTATTAGAATACTTCCCATATTGACAATTTAAAATGTTTAAAGGTCTTGTCTCCTTTATACTAAAATGATTGGAGAGGCAAACTCCAATGAACAACAAACACACATACATTATGAATTTCTGAGTAAGTGGAATTTAAACTGTAAGCTCCTAGATTGTTGCTAAGGAACTCTAGGTTGTTTGCTTGTATAAGCATGATTCCATGGTTATCGAAGAGTAGATCTGCTAGCTTAGAGTGAAATTGTATATTGAGACCCTCTACACTCCTCTAAGTAACCAACTTTGGAGTTGTGAATTGGAAACCTCAAGTTCGAAGCAACACCTAGTGTAGCATTCTACAAATCTCAACAAATAACTTGACATGATCATCTAAGCAATACATGTTGTGTATCTCTTGTGTTGGTAGGTAGTCTCCCTTGTTGGCCCTTACAACTATCCATCTCTCATGTCCTAGAAAATACTGTAGCCTTAGTGCATCAATCATTGCTATGGAAATCTTGACCAATATATAATAAGATCTTTTACTACCACACTGCCCATTTGATTAACAACCATATTTGCAATCATGCTTATCACATGAATTTTCAAATTGTTAGAGATGCCTTACCAAGAGCTTGAAATTAAGAATTTACTTTGGTCCTAACATTTCCAATTTCTTATTAGTTGATCTATCCAGTAAATTGCTTCCCATATTGTTTGATTCAAAATTGAAGTTCTCTACAACCTTATCAAAGAGGGAAATAACTCAAAAGATATAGTTGGAATAAGGAGCTATTAGATCTCTCTCCTTCCCTCTACCCTACTCTTACTGTATCCAATGAAGATAAGAGTGACAGAGGTGGCTACTCGGTTCTTGGGTTGGACAGGGGTCTGTGTGAACAGAGTCCCTATTATAATTTTCCCACTACATAGTTAACTATCCACTATCACCATCAATACCGATACTAATTAATCTAACTAAGTAATACTTAGAGTTTCGACAATCAGACGTTCGAACACAATCTTTAGACTAATACACCAAAAGTGATTTTCCTAGAACCTTTGCTTGCAGTAACTACTGCCAAATTCATAGATCTTAAACAATATACCATGAACACTTAATACTTTACCAAAGACAAGAATTCAATATATACTTGATCACCTTAAATTAACTTCTTTGGTAATTAACCACTTCTATCAAATAAAGGTACTTATCTATATACAATGACACCAAACAAAACTTCTATAGATACAAAAAATTCGTTAACTGCAAATCGATACTTGGTCGCTTTGCCTTAGGCAGTCTAGCAAGGCTTTGTCGTGCGCCTTCTTTTGCATGCGCCTCAAGCGACATGAATACATCCTCTTTCATATTAATAAGATACTGGTTACATCGCGTCGGCCATTACGACATTTCGGCTAAGTATTTACAAAAAAGGCTAAAAATTGCATAACTTCATTGGGCAGCCTAACATTGGCACACACGGTGGACTCAAACCCTAATTACAAACTACTCTTCATCCACAATTCCTTGTATATACATTGTTCTAGCTTCTTCAAAACTCTGCTTGATTTTCTTTTGTAGGGCCTTCAATAGTTTCTATACATGTTCAAGATGAAGCAACTATGCCTCTAGGCTGATAGAACTAGCAATGATAGCCTAAGTAACTGCTTGCTTTGGTCCTAGAAAAATGCTTCTTGAATATCAAATTCATTCTTTAATTCCACTTGACACCAAAGTTTTCTCTTAGCAATCTCTGCATCCACTCTCTATAATTGATCCTGTTGGATGTCTAACTACTTTTCAAGTCGTTCCATCTATTGAGATTGAAATTGCATCATCTAAAAATAGGCATAATGCTCCTTTTGAGTGGCTTCTAGCTCTTTCTTGAATTGAATAGTTCATGCTACTTCATCAGTGAGGGATTGAGCTTTTTGAAACAGTTCTTCTTTGGTCTCTGCCAATTCCCTCTCCCATTGAACAGCTTTGGCATTTAGTGTGCCACAAGTCTGCTCCAATTCTGTAACTTGATTACTTGTTTCTTCCAATATGTGGCCCATCTTGTCCATCATAGCCTCTTTCTGGACTAGGACTTGCTGTAATTGCAGTAAATCAATCTCCTGTGTAGTCACCTAGGTCTGCAACTGAGCTTCACTAGCATGGAGTCCCATTATTTCCTCCTGGAGTGGTGCAATATCAGCTTCTAAGACATCTAGTTTGTGCTAGAAGTCTTGGTGAAGAGTCTGCTTTTCTGCAAGCATTTGAGAGTGCAGCACGTTAGAAATGTGGATAAGGTATTGACCAATGGTAGCAAACTATTGAATAGAGGGCGAAAAGGGCAAGGGTAATGAAGAGGATGAGGGAAGGACTGATGCAACAAATTGCACATGACAAGTTCTGATGATCGGGGTGGTGAATAATTAGGAGAATTGGAGGGTGTGTCTGTAGAGAAATCAGCGGATGAAGAAATAGGATCAGGGGAAGTAATCGGAGCAGAAGACACTGTAGTGGTGAGTAGTTGGCGTGGGAGAGACGGAGAGAGGAGAGCAGTAACAATAGTTTCAACGATGCCTTCTTGATTTTCCTTAGGTGGGGAGGCCAGGTGATTGGGGAGTTCATCAATAAGTATCATAATGAGGTCTTCGACTATCGATGAAATGGGAGGTGAAGCAGAGGCAAGGTGGACTTTGGTCGGGGAACTAGGAGGAGTGGAGAACACTTCAATTACTTCCTTAACTTTGGCAGATTCATCCACAACAACATCTCTGGCCACAACGATGGTGGTTGAAACATCCTTTCGGGTAACTCGAATACTGGAAGAAAGCAGGACGGATGAGGCACTAGACATAGGAGAAGAGACGATGGCCACCTGATGCCGCTTCTTCAAGAAACATAAAAATACATCCTCATCATTATCAACATTATCCATTTGAAAGGAAGTCACCACAGGGAGAAGAGGAGGTGTTGGAACGTGGGATGGAGCCACCATCGAAACAAGGAAGGAAAACAGATGGGGTAGCTAGGTGCACGAAAATTCACCCTTGGACAATTGTTTCACAACTGCTTGGCATTCCTTGTGAATGCGGTAGAAGAAGAGCAGTGCCGAGTTGATGGGATCACATGAAGCTGCATCAGGACTGAATAGATCGTCCAAGAGATTCCATAGTTACATTTTTGTAAATTGATGGACACAAGGAATTGTAGGGTGTGACACTTAGGGGTGGGGTGACACATGATAGCATACTCATTGGAGGACTTGCAGGGAAACAATTGATTCATAGTGGCAATCAGGAGATTATGCACAACAATGGAAATAGTAATGTGTGTGGTAATAAATGGGATAACAATTGGTCATGCCGTAACTACAGATGGACATGCCACAATGTCTCGAGCAAGGGTGAGTTTACACTTTATGCCATGGTTTTACCTTCATTGGCGAGATGGAGATTATGCACGACAATGGAAACAATAATGTGTGTGGTAATAAATGGGGTAACAATCGGCCATGCCATAGCTACAGATGGACATGCCACAATGTCCCGAGCAAGGGTGAAAGACAGTGGGTGAGTCTACACTTCATGCCATGGCAGTTCTGCGAATCAAAGCAAGCTGCATACTCGTAGGTACTCAGCGAGCTTGTTGGGGATGCCATTGCTAAAGGCAATAATGTGGGATAGAGCCTCCATGGCCCAAGCAAACACGAGCATATACAAAGCACACAACGAGCCCTAACACAAACGGAGCACACATAGAACTCACAGAGAGCAGCACACACATAGAGTAGAGAAAGAAAACACACATAGAAATCGATAGTTACACACGACATGCACTAATCATAGAAATGTGCAACACATATAAACACCTGTCGATATTTAATCATAAAGGTTATAACACACAAATAAAACATAAAATGCCGAGGGCAGCACGGATTCATAAGATACATGTGACAATTAAAAGTCCGAAGTGATAAAAACAAAAGGAAGTATGGTCATATTGTTGGGCTTTTATGAAGCCGTAGAGAAGGTGTTTTTCCACCACTAAATCGCTTAGATGTCTATTTTTGAGGAATCTTTACTTGCCCTTAGCTCGCAAACATGCACCAATGCACTCCTTTTTTCGATCCCCAGTAGGATCGCCAAAATGGTGAGTCCTAATGCCCACGTGAAATATGCTTATAAAAGTCTTTATTCTGCTCAAACCTCTCGGAATCGGTACACTTAGATTACCTAGATCCTACAATTATCTCTCGATTGATACTTTCACACTCTTCTTCTCTATTGTTATCTTTTTTGTTTTCCTCTTTAGTTTGCTCTAGATGGAGAACAACTTGAGAAGTACGTAGGGCTTCGTCCGTTCCTCCGTCCATTTGAAGTTGTCTCATCACCTTATCTGGGCCAGCCACCCATAAGGTGTCACTACCCTATTCATGTACCGCTTATAATACTTTATGTAATCATGATTAAACTTATTGGCATCCTTCATTACATGGTGTAATCCATTATTAGATTCTTTGTACTCTCCATTACATCACCACTACACTGTGATTGCACCATGATTACAACAAAATAATATAATCAATTATAAGCACAAGAAATTCCTATTTGAATTGCATGGATGTTGCACCTTAAATATCCATTGGCAATTATCCCCTTAATTATCCATAATACTTCACCTATCATTTCATAATCCCCTTAATTATCCATTGCAAATCATTCCAATTATCCATTTCTCTTCACCTATTCCAATTCCTAGTCTCTCATTAACATTACAATTGTCCAACTATCCGATGCGTGATGCATGTTAACTTCCCATTGCACTTTCCCTCAAAATCCAAACATTAAAAATTAAAACCATTAAACTTCACTTTTAAATATTCAAAACTTTGACCATTGAAAACATAACATATCACTTTAAAACACCACAAATTGCACATCAATCAAACATAAAACATCATAACGTTTGACCTAAAAAGAACAACTACATTAAGCTTCACTTCCTAAAATCAATTGTATTAAACAATTGAAACTAAAACAATTCAAACAACCAAACCTCTCTCTCTCTCTCTCTCTCTCTCTCTCTCTCTCTCTCTCTCGTACCATTGCTACTCACTGCCCTCATTTCTATCTTCCTCATGGCCTCCCTCTCTCTCTCTCTCTATGTGATGCATTCAGAGATTGAAGGTAGATGAGAAAAATGCCTTTGGTCTTGCTATGGATTACGATCTATTCCATGGCACTCTCAGAATGAAATCACTCGATAATTGTGTACCAAACATTTTTGCAAAATTTATTTATTTGCTTTTACTTATTATGATCCGATATTTTGTCTACAAGAGGAAGAAAAGTGTTGTGTTTGCTTAAATGTTTGATTGAATGTCTTGACCATGTGATGAAGAACATTTTTGTATTTTACGTGAGCTTTTGACCTATCTTAATCCTAGAAACCTATAAAATTAGCTGTATAAAGTTCACTAATACTTTTTACCTTCAAAATTCATATATTAACCATCAAAATCCTAAATAAAAGTACTTAAGAGAACTCCAATTGTAATCATATTTCAACCATGAAACATTAGGAAACTTTGTCACTTTGAAACCCCAATTGTACTCATCACCCTAGATCTTCAAACCCTAGTCCCTAGCCCTTTAAATCCATCATGTGTATATTAAAAGATCCTTGAAAAACTAAGTCCTTTCCCTAGAAACCCTAACTTTGAACCCTTAGAAACTCAGAGTTTTAAACCTTTACTGTGTATATTTAACCATTGATTGGATACTCAAAAGCCTAGTCATAGGAAACCTTACAAATTAAAAATGAAAAACCCTAGTTAGGAGCATTCGGAACGCATTTTTCCCCAACATTAGACCTTGTATAAATTCAAAACCTTTGTGTATATATGTGACAAACCTTAATCTAAAAAATAAAAAGAAAATAAAAAATTGAAGTGAATAAATAAAAATGAAAAAAAATGAAAAATAAAAAAAGGAAAAATAAAAATGGAAAAATAGAATACATAGTAGAATAGGTAAAATAAAAATTCAAAGGAAAGAAATAAAAATAGAAAAGAAAAAAACCAAAATAGAAAAGAAGGAAAGAATTTTCCAAAATTAGAAAAGAAGATCTTTTGAAATGAGAATGGAAACTTGGGAAGTTCTAAAGTCAAAAATAGAATAAAGGGAAAGATCTTAGAAGTGCAAAGCTTCGAATTTGAGAAAAAGGGAAAGAGGAAACCATCTCTCTTCCCTCCCTCCCTCTCGATTATTTCAAGATCATTTCTTTTTTTCGTTGTTGTCCTTGATGTGTTCTGTTTTTTTATGGGAGAGAGAGGGAGAGAAAGGAAGAGAGTGGGAGAGAGATTAAACTATATCTCTTCTCTCCTCTTTATTTCCTCTCGTCATACACTGATGCTACATTGCAAGAAAGACAGAGAGAGAGAGAGAGGTAGAGCAATCGCTGTTTTGATATGATAGCTGCCTGATTAGGTTCCTTGTACACGAGACTCTAATGAACTCTAGAGGCTCACCATGTTGACTCTAATGAACTCTAGAGGCTCACCATGCAACATTCATCTTCATTGCAACTCTCAGCTATCTATCCAGATAGATAAACCTCATCTTCATCCTTTCTTCCAATTAATCATACCCACCATGCCTCCTACTCAAATCATCCTTGAGAACATGCCCACTCATCTTTTTGCCTCTAAATCTTATCATGTGGCTTATTCACGTTGGTTGAACACAGACCTTCCCTTTATTCAGGAAAAATGGGAATTACACAAGATTTTGGGACGCTTCTTTGTGTCCCAATGTTTTAGTTTTTGACTCATTCACAGACTTGAATATGTTATTATCTCTTGATTGGAGTATATTAAATGGACACTTTAATATTAAGGATAATTTTGTTATAAATGGGTCATCAAGGTTGGGCTCAAACTTAAGAAGTTAACATAGTAAGCAATATAAATGGGACTTGAATAATTCCCAAATTTCTTGAATAGGCCGTTAGAGAGGAATGGAGAGAGAGAGAGAGAAGCTTACAAATAGCCAAATTTCGATTTAAGTCAAGCAAAGGATGGTCATTATGTGAAAATAATGGAGGTAGTCAAAACATCCTATCAAACCATGTGTATTTAGAATCGCATGATGCAATAATCTGTATTACCTACAAGCTTTAAAGTTCTCACAGATAGCAATTGATGGCACTAAAGAGATAGATAGAGAGAGAGAGAGCGTTTGTAGATACTCTTTTTATTTTTCATATGATTTTTCTTATATTTTTGCCTTCGCTTGAAAGATAAAACCAAGAAATGATAGAGGTAAATGGTAAATAATAAAATCTTTTATGCTTATGTCTATAAGGAGATGGGTGTAGAACATATTCGTCATGTTTATATAAGGAGATGGGTGTAGAACATATTGGTCATGTTTATAGCTAAGGCTATCATTTTTTTCTTTGATGTAATAAAAAAGTCAAAAACACAAAAATGATAAAACACAAAAATGGGTTATTGTAATCACTCCGATGTGTGGGCAACAAAGTTCAAAAATAGAGAAAGGAAAAGACTGAGCTAATGCAATTTTGTATTTCATGTATGTACACAGAGAGAGAGAGAGAAAGAGAAAGAGAGAAAGAGATAGAGAAACACAGAGACAGAGGGAGACAAAGAAAGAGGACAAGATAGAGAGAAATGGGAAAGAGAGAGAGAGGGGGTTTGATATTGTTTTGTACTTTTGCTTTGCTTTTTTTATCTATTTTAAATCCATTAAGAAGATTGAATAGATAATAAACAAAATGAACGTAGGCTTTTTTAGGAATTCAATAAATAAAGAAAATAGAAAATTAAATATTTAAGAAGGAACATAAGTGTAAATAAAAAGGAATAAATTTTAAAATAAAAAGTAAAGAATAAAAAGAAATGCAAAAATAGAGTGTAAAGTGACTAGGGAAAATATAGAAAAAAGAAAGAAAAAACTCAAGTAGAAAATAATAAAAAATAAAGCATAGTTTTTTCCCTTATATTAATAATTTTTTTTCCCATTGCATTTTCAAAAAACCTCAACGATTTAAAGAAAATCATAGAGCTGAAAGTCATTTTTTGCTCTATAGGTGAGAAGACCGAGGCAAAAACTACTTATTCAATACACACTGTAGCGAAGTTTTTTTATGATCATTATCTATTTCAAGGATCCTCTGCTTCGATTTCATTTAGTTTTTGTTAGGAATATATCCCTATACTTTTTATATTGCCCATGGATGGCAACAGTGTTGATCAATATATGATTGTTGAGATTTCCTGTCTATCTTTTGTATCACGTGTGACAGTTAGTAGTACATCATCTTTTGTTTACAAATTCTTCTTGGCCAAACTTACTTCCACTACTACCCTTCTCACCAATTTCATCCGTGGGATCCAAATTCCTCTTTCATGGGCTTTGCTATTAACCCTAAAGCATAGGCGGGGCTCAGTAGACTATCCTTCGGAAAGGCACCCAACGTGCAAACACTACTCGTGAGACAAGGATGACACACCCGAAGGGCCGGATCCAATCCTCATTTGTTCCCAACTGTGACCTCCTTCTCTCTACCAAGCTAAACCCGATGTGAAGCTAAGCGGTTGCCATGGTGGTAGCAGATCCTCAATTCATCACCCATGCCTTCAAAAGAAAAAAACAACACTTTCACACTTTAGAACTACTTGTATTATTAATTTTCAAAAATAAATTTAAATATATCTAGGACCCAGTCCAACCCTCGCTCATTCCCCATCGCAACCTCCTTCTCTCTAACAAGCTGAACTTGACGTGAAGCGAAGCGGTTGCCCTAGTGATAGGAAATCTTTGACTCATCACCCACATGTTAAGAAGAGAGAAAAGCACTTTTACACTTTAAAATTACTTATATTTATGGTTTTTCAAAAGTAAATTAAAGATATTCTCACTCCATAAATCCATAACCACTACATCAAATCAGAATTCTAGGTATTTGTTTTTTAAGTTCTGTGAATACTTGCATTGCTTCACACACATTAAAAGAATGAATTCTATTGCTTGAGTTTGGTCTTTTTTTTTGAATTATTTTAGATCATACATTTGAGAATTGTCCATCCTTACTTGGATTGGAAAATTGCTACTATCATAGCTTAGATAAAATGAACAAGAACATACAAAATATCATTAAAAATCATAAAAAGAAGAAAAATTAAATAACTCAAAAGCACATAAATTTTTTATATTTAGAAGGAAAAAGAAATCATAGCTCATAATTCAAAAAAGAAATTAAAATGAATCAAGTCCAAGAAGGAAATCAATTCAAGTAATCAAGCTCAAAAGAAGAGATAAATCAAGTCAAGTTCAAGTGAATCAAGTCCAAGAAAGAAAGCTAAAGAAAAGTAATTAAAGTGGATTAAAGCCAGATCAAATGAAGAAAAGAAAACAACTAACTCAAGATTTTCACATTCACTAAGAACTTAGAAGAAGAATTTACTTAGGTAGTTGATGTGAGATTAAAGAGAGAGCTTTAGAATTACTTTCACCTCCTACCTTGAGACTCATCGAGTCTCTTCTTTGAGCTCTAATCCAATTTAAGAGAAATAGTTGAGTTGCTTACCTTGGACATTTTCCTTCACTCTAGGAGAAGCTAGAGAAGAGAGATGGAGGAAGTATTTAAAGAGCTTATGATAAAATAAGGAGGGGTGAAGTTGTTCATGCATCTTAAGTGACAAAGGAAGTTTTTCAGGGTTTAACATGATAGACTATTTGGATAGTTTTGAAGACCAAGCTCATGTCCATGGATTACCTTTAGAGATGTTAACTCATTTATTCACTCAACTAGTTTTGGGGTCAACTTTAGCATCCATCTCAATACATATAGAGATGACTTCGATGGATTTAAGAAAGGAATTACATAAACTCTTATATCTAGAAGACTTCAATCAACATAATAGAGAGCCATTTCCGCAATGGGTTCATTCCCCAAAACCCACTTCATCTTTGATACACCTACTGAATGAGTTCCTAAGAAGGTGTGCTCATCTTCCACAAGCTAACCTAGACTCTTTAAAGCCCGGCTTGGTGATTTCATTTCTCAACATTTTAATTATTCAAGATAGGACTAAGGTTGAGAGAAGAATTGAGAAGGCTGGGAAGAGATTGGGGCTTCTAGAAGACTAGGTCGTAGTTAGAAGAGAGATAGAGGCATGTGCCTAGATGACAGCCTATACACATGTTGAGAAAAGGGGAGCAACAAACCCTAACCGCCTCACATGGAAGTGAGAGGTTTCTCCAAGTTGGGGCAAAGAATGAGAGGAGAGGTTCACCCATGCTCATGGAGCAATGGCAACAATGGCCAACGTCACAAGGAGCAAAGGGGAACATCCTCCCAACCATGCACACACACATGCAAATCCATACACCAAGACCAACGCCATTGCACACAAGGAGGCAAGAGAGTAACAAATGACACCTTCTTCCATTACCAAAATGGAGGCCAAGGCCATGGCCAAGGGACCCCCTCTTTACAAGAAATAGCCTCTATTTATAGGCTCAGTACAATTCCCCATGTGCTCCGTTTGACTAGTCAAAAAGGAGCACATGCTTAACTTCCATATTTCAAAAAGATCTTTTCTAACAACCAAATCTCCCAAGGAAGAAGAATACGTGCGCGTGGAGATTTTTCTAGCCTTCTTGACAAAGGTGAGCATTTACAACTAGGCTCCATAGCTTTGGTTTATGAGAAATATTAAAAAGTGTCTAGGGGAGGGTTCTTATGTGAAATCCTAAATAGATACAAAAAGAGATATTATTTTGGTCTAGGGAGGGTTTCTATGCACAATTGTGGGTATGTGCATACCCTACAACCCAACAACACACTTCTCCATACACACTTTATGATAGACCTATACACACTTCTCCATTACAACCAAGGGAAACACTTGTTCCAATAGGTCCAAATGTGTGTACAACATTAACTACGACTAATGTTGCATCCACATCACACACACACCACTGGAATTACAATTAGAGATCTTGAGCAAGCAAAGAAAATGTTATGAAAAATGTAATTCTCTCTGTCCAAAGAGATGGCTAGCTTACACAATAAAGTTTACTCCATGGGTTATCAAGACCTCATCCTTGCTCAACTAAGCACCACTTATACAAATCCATTCCAAAGAAATATCAGGCCAATGCCTAATATATAGGGATGCATGATACCTCAAGCTGCACCTCTGTTGTAGCCCATTGCTCAGCAAACCCCTATACCACTTTTTCAGTCCATGTATCAGAGAAATATTGAGCCATTTGATGGATGAAAAATTGGGGATGCACAAGAACACTTTTCCTATGCATGTGAAAAGTTGAAGGAAACAAAGGAACATCAATTAGTAACAGATATAAACAAGAAGCTTTGTGACTTCAGGACAAGAAACTAGTGAAACAAAAATGCTAGCATATCAACAACCTAGTTATAGCCACAAGAGACAGGAAACAAAGGAGGGATTAGGGCACATCCTCAAAAGAACTACTCAATAGAAGCTCTAGTGAGAGTGAGAGATGCAATCATGCAAAAGACTACTTGGAAGTCTCCTATGGATCAATCCTATGTCTACTCACATATAGTTAATGTTGAGGATAAGAGGAGAAGATATCAACTGCAGGATGCATTTGAGCCATAAAGAAGAGTGACTAGGAGACAAAGTAAAGATAATGATGAAAAGGCAAAAGAGACTAAAAAGAAAGTCCACTTCCAAGGGACTGTTGCTTCTCAAGAAGAGGCAAAAATAAAGGAGGCCAGACAAACCATCAATAAAATGAAAAGAAAAGAAGAATTACCAAAGGGTTTACTAATTGGCCAAGTAATGCATAAGTAAATCAAACATCCAATAGCCTGCTGATAGAGAACAACATCAAATGCATCTCCAACATCATGAAGACCCAATCGTAAACCTGTCTCCATAGGAGTGGCAATAGGTTTACAATCTTCAAAGCCAAAATGCTATAATAATGTGTCAATATTTTTTTTTGACAAAGCCATTCCACCATCAACATGCATAAATTGAATGCCCAAATAATGATGCAAATGCCCCAAATTAGACATCTAAAATGAGGCATGTAAATCAGCCTTGAAATGAGCAATATGCTTCCCATGAGGACTAGTGAGCAGCATGTCATCAACATACACCACAATGACTAGAAGTACATCATTAGCATGCTTGACATAAAAGGTGCTTTTAGTTGGATCGTTCTCAAAACCATGTGCAATCAGATGGGCATGTATCTTTTCATACCAAGCATGTGGTGCTTGCTTTAAACCATATAATGCCTTCTTTAACCTACACACCTAGTTTTCATGCCCTTTCTGCACAAAGCCATGGGGCTAAAAAACATACACTTTTTCATGCAAGTCACCATTCAAAAATGTTGTTTTAATGTCCAACTAATGTACATTCCAACCATGATGAGCTGCAAGTGCACAGATGCTACGAATAGTAGTCATTCGGCAAGTAGGAGAAAAGGTTTCATCAAAATCAATGCCTCTTTCCTGTGCATAACCCTTTGCAACAAGCCTAGCATTATATGTGTCAAGTGTACCATCAAGTTTAGGCTTCAACTTGTATACCCACTTAGTTCCAATGGCCTTCTTGCCACGAGGCAAGTCACATAAAGACCAAGTACTATTCTTCATTATTGCATCATATTCAGATTGCATAACAACTATCCAATTTTCTGAATTTTGTGTTTCATCAAATGAAATAGGCTCAGTCTCATCACAAAGGCTAGATGCAACCATAGCATAGCAATCTGATGCAAAAGAGGCACTATGAGAGCCTGATCGAGTACGATATGATAGAGGTGCATCTAATTTGTTGTCACGCAAGGTCTGCATGAGTCATTTTGGAATAGTTCTTGCCTGCTCAATATTAGCTCTCTCATCAATAAATGCATCATGTAAATCTGCATAAAAATGGGAATCATCTGCATCATCACATGAAACCTGCAAAGGCTAAGAAGTTGCCTCAATAGGACCATCGCTAGACTGTCCACCTGTAAAAAGAGGCAGCAAAGTATCATACATGTCTTTGGAGCTAACAAATGTCTCTTCAGTACATGAAAGCAATGGCTGAATAGCATCTTCCACAAAAACAACATCATGGCTAACCAGCATGCGTTTATTCTATGGATGATACAAACGATAGCCTTTACTTTCAGAACTGTACCCAACAAAAATACATTTTTACTGCTTTATCATTCAATTTTCTGTGATGTTCAAGCACTAATGCATATGCCAAACAACCAAAAACATGTAGATGAGCAACAAATGGCTTGTGGTCATGCCAAGCCTCATATGGAGTGATAGATTGCAATGCTTTAGTGGGACACGTGTTAAGTACATATGTTGCACACATGACAGCCTCAAGCCAAAAACTATGCGGTAAAGCCTGACTCTTGACCATTGTAGCTCAGTGATGAGTAGCACCTCCTTTAATGTCAATCTGGGAAGACGTGAGGATGGTATGATGACCTCGAGCAAGTGAAGGCACAAGTGCGTGAGTGAGAAGCACACTAACATGCACACATATACACACACACGCGCACTCAAGGTAAGACAAAGAGAGAGACAATGGAGTTCTTTTAGATTACTTCAAAAGTGCTCATACAAGTTTAGATCAATTACAAGCTAGCCTCAAAAATGAGCTCTCTAGCTCTATTTATAGTTTTTGACTAGGTTTTGGCTGTGTCCAGACCTAGTGTCCGGCCTAGTTAAAAATTAGGTTCTAGGGTCTATTTGAAGACTCAAACAAAGTCTAAAAATTATGAAAATTGGTAGGTAGTTACTTCGAATGCTCCTCAAGCTCAAGGACTCCTTGGCTTGCACAAAATGGAGCTACAAAAATATGAAATGGTATCTACAATGGCTTTTAGTGATGAAAATCACTATTGTTGTAGGGATTTCTTCTAACGATTTGACATACACATATCTTCGAGCTCCCTACTTGCTCCTTCTCCTTGTGTGTCCACCTCTTCGATATCCTTTAGTGTCCTAAAAAAATATTGGCTTATTTGCCAGATCGTCGTTGACTACCCTGTCTGCTTGTGGTTTCTCTTCTCTCTGACTCCCTTTGTAAGCTTCCTTGCCTTATGAGTCCTTCAGTTCCAACACCCCTCCCTCTCTCGCGTCTGTCGTCCCTGACAGACCCTTGTTGGGTGGGTCGTTGGATGTAGTATTCTACAACGTCTTGTGCTAAGTGATGTTCTACAATTCTCAACCCTTTGGCCAAGTCCGTGAGTAGAGCATCCCAATCTACCGGCCCGGGAACCTCTGGATGTGGTATGCGTAACTTTTCTGAATGGAGAGCTTGTTCCACCACAAACAACTGCAATAAATGTGATGGTCTGGGAATGAATATCTCTGAATGATATTCCCAGAATCCCGTGACAAACATTTCTTCAAACGTCTGTTTGAAGCAGGCTGGTAGATACTTGATACGCGTGTGCCATGCATATACGACATTAATAGATGGTGTTGCGCTCATGTCGTAGACAAGGTCTTGATTACCTTCATTAAATCCAAGAGCTGACAGATGAGGTTCCTTGACATTCTTGAAGGTCCCGAAGGTGACCAACATGAGTTCAAAAATTTTAAGACACATTTGGGCCATGACATCTGATACATTTTTGAACCGGACACCCCAATGCCGAATCGTCGAAATCATATATCCTATGGTAGGTTGGCCCTTAGGTGGTGCTAAGTAGACATAATTGAGCCATTTCTCATATCCTTTGGTTGTCAGCACAGTTTTTGTGTATCCGGCCATGATCTTCTTCGAAATACAGGGCAGTAGCATGGGTTGTATTTGATATACAAAGGCATGTTATTCCATGTCCTTACCATCTCAGGGTAGGTTTCCAGCAAACGAATCCTCCACGTAGGTTGGTGTATATTTCCCTGCTTGGCACTTGCTGGGATGTCGTCCGGTGCAAACTGTGTAGCCGATGTTGGTTCTTTTGAGGTGTGGTGCTTGATTTCAGCATTGTAATCCGTCATTAGGACGTAGAAAGGAACATACAAATCGTTGGATGTGCCGATCCACCTATGATGGGAGAGGTTTCTAAAGTAATCCGATTTTATGACTACCTCTTCCAAACGTGACATAGATGCTATCTGAACTGCCACTCTGTCATCATGGGTTGTGGCCACTTTCTCTAACCTCTGCATCCATTCAGGAGCCTCGATCTCGATGGTGTCCATGCCCTCTTCTGTTTGCTTGCCCCCTGGTGCAGGCATGGGAACGTATGGGTCTTCGAAGGTTTCCTCTATTTCAATTGGCACTAAGTCTTCAGGCTTGGGCTCTACAAGGGGAGAAGGTTGACGCTCATATTGCATGACTTTACTTCGTAATTCTTCTAGTTCTGCTCTGAGTTTTTTGACTTCTTCAGACGTGTCAACTACGGTTGTGACTTTGCTTGGTGACTCATGCTGAGTTGCCAGCTGCTTTAATAGGTCATCTCTTTCTCTTTCTAATGCTGCATGGGCTTCCAGGAGGTCGGCATGGGTTTCCAACACAATTTGCATATTTGCTGAGGGTATGTCCTTGAATTTATCTAGGTCGATTTCATGTGGGGAACCCTCCATGGCTGCTTCCAAGTTTTCTTCGTTTTGTTTCTGTAGTCGTTTATTCTCCTCGAGTGCAGTAGACATGTGTTTGCGTAAGAGGGCCAGGTTGCGTCAAAGCTTGAGATTCTCTATTATCTGGGAGTGTAGCAGATCATCCATTTGTTGTTTTTCCTCTGCATCTGATACTAATTGCTCATGTTGTTCTTGTAAGGTGACATACTGTTGTTGTAGTAGCCGCTTTTCCTTTTCTAGATCAATGAAGCGTACTTGAAGTTCTTCATGGCTTCGGAAGAGTCTCGTATGTTGGTTATCCAGATGCTGGTAGTGCTGTTGTAGTTGCGACATACACTAATACATATTATTAAGTACATTATTAATAGGGGTGGATGCGGGGAGGGTGTTGAATGTAGAAGGGAAGGGGAAGGGGAAGCGGAATGTGGATGCGGTGCTGGAAAATGGTGAAGTGGGAGGTGGGGGAATGGGAGATGGTGGGTGTATGGGGGGAGGGAGAGGTGCGGAGGTGGGTGATATGTCCATAAAATCAACAGTGGATGCAGTAGTGGGAGTGATTGTGAATATTGGAATTGTGGGTGCGGTGATAGTGGTGAAAGTGTACAGTGGTGTGTGCAATTGTGAATACGAACTGCCCGGAAGTGTGATGGGGGGAATGAGATTTTCCGTGGCTGCAGTTAGAATTACAATTTCAGTGGCCGTATAGACAAGAGAGGTGGAGATAGGGTGTGTGGGTTGTGTGGGTTGACTGACGGTCTGTGCTTCAGTATGGGTAGTGGACTCGGAGGCGGTGACAGTAGTGGTTACGCTGATAGAGGGAGGTGAATGTGGTGGAGTTGGAGGCAGGGGTGGCAAAGGGGGTGACGGAGGTGCACTTGATGTATGGGTTTCCTCAGTATCATGAACGGTGTGTGTTGTGCCCGTGGTTGTGGATGTGCCTTGTGGTTCTGATACTAATACATTCATCTGTTTTCCTGATTGAGGGGGACGTCTGCCGTATCTTCGCTCCATTCTTTGTGCTTGTGCAAGGGCGGTATGCACCGTCTCAGGTACTCCTAAAGCATCAGATATCATATCAAGTGTGGCACGGTATTTCTCGTCTACGCCTTCCTCCTCAAGGATCTGGTTCATGAGGGCTTTTCCTGCTGCTAGGGACAGTCTATGTTGCTCTTGAACTCTGTTGATGGTATCATAGAGCTTTTTCAATTCCTCTGTATAAGCCGGGGCACCCTCAAGTACTTGCAGAGCTTCCTGATCATATTCTTGCTCTTCTTCCTCGGATTGTCCACCATGTTCCTCCTCTTGTTCTTCTTCTTCTTCACCCTCCACATTGACGACATCTGGTTCTCTGGGATGGGGTTGGTCTGTAGCAATCTGTTGCCCACTAGCTTGCTCTGCCTCGACTTCCGCCTTAACAGCTTTGATTATTCTGGCAACCTCCTCATCAGTTAGGTCTTCTAATGTGAATCCGTGAGGAAACTCCAGGTCAGTTGGTACAGGTGGGAACAACAGATTCGGTCCATCAGTGCTGTGTCTTGGTAATCTGATAGTGAAACGTTGTACCCGCCTAGGAAGTCGTGGAGTTGTCTCAGGTGTCAGCGTCGCTCCGCGGGGTTGTGCACAGGGCATCTGAACTGCGCCCCTCATTTTCTTAGATGGCGGTCCTGCGGTTGATAGTCTACGTTGGAATTCCTGTACCCTGATCCAAATTAATGCCCTCTGAACTGGCACATCATAAGCCAAACATCTATACACAATCCGGGTGAGAGCACAGCATCCATACAGTACAGACTTTTGTTTTTTATACCACCTTTGATGAGCCAAGTGGATTTGGTCGATAATCCAGTGGGGCATATTGATTGTCAAGTCAAAGGTGTCAGCCAAGTATAGACTAAACCATATCTTCTTAGGTGGCATTGTGAACCTCTCTTGAGCAGGAAATGCAAAATGCTGCATGACCATTCGCAAGTGAATGGCAATTGTAGGTGTCATTGCCACCATGTCCTTTAATTTCGTCAGATTCCTGTTCTTCATATTGTCGGGGACCATAGTCTCTTTCTCCGTAGGAATGTGCATACCTTTCATGTCTAGAGCTTCCCTTACCAAATTGATAGTCAACCTGAAGTGCTTCAGCTCATTGCTCCTTGTGAGAGATGGGAGGACAAAGGTGCTGTATCCCTTTTTGTCTTTTCTCGGAGTGAGGGTGCTAATCAAATATGAGCATCTTAGAAAGTCCGGCTTTGGCAATTGGAATTTGAAGTAATCGTAGAGTCCCGCCTTCTTCCATATAGGTTTCAGTCCTTCATTATTCTGCAGTTTCTCAAATTCTCTAGTGAAGAAGTGATACCTGTCCCAACGCCCCTTGAATTCTATCTCAGCCTCCCACATGTAGGTGCCTTCACCTAGAGGTCCTGCCACATCACTAAACCAATGTGAATTTTTGCTGACCGGCATTGTGTGCCCTTGTGGAGGATTTTGAATCGGTATGGCGTGTAATGCCCTCAATGCCACTGGATGTTCCGTCAATTCCTCCTCAATGGGAAGGCTTTCAATGTCCACGACTTGGGGGCTGGTGCCTGCCTGGGAGCTAGTTCCTGCCATATCTGCCATGTTACTTCTTGCCTCCTAACTCTGTGAGAATATAGAAATAGGTGTTAACATTGTAAAGGACAAGATAGAACCATTTTTGTGCCCATCACAACATTAACATGAGGTTCGGGAGGGATTAGTAGGTTATTAAGTACTCGGTGCTTGTGTGTGTAGTTAGGAATTTGGTAGACCTAGGAGCTAAGTGGAATGATGTAGTGGGAGAGTGATATGGATTTACAACTGGGGACATGGATTTACAATTGGGGTCCGGGGGTTTATTACAAGTTTTAGGTTGCCAAATGCAATGGATGGGTTTTGATCTTGGTTTTGTGGAGACTCTGGAGAGTTTGATAGGGGTATCTACTTGAAAATGAGGCTTTTTAGGGACCCATTTACGAGTGATTCTACTTGTGCTCATGGAAGAATATGTGTCCGCGTGTAATGTATAAGAATGGGCATCTGATGTTCGAGTGAGTGAAACCTGTTGTACCGGGTGTGGCCTCGGCGTAGCTATTTGAGCCCACAAGCAAGCCTTAGGCACCCAGATTTGTCGTGATTGTGGGCTGGCCTTCATCGACTTCTTGGGTACCCAAATAGACTTTACTTTCGCAGAAGAATTTGTGAAAGACTTCTTATTAGTGTCGTGTTGTTGATTACTAATAAGAGGTTTTGGCCATGGGGTTGGCATGGTTGCAACAAGGTGTTCGCCTTTCCGCACCCACACTTGTTTCAACGGCAGAGACATTCTGCTTCGCACGTGTTTTTGGCCTCCAGTATAAGTAGTACTCTGCTCCTTCTGTATTTGACCTGCTGTTGGTTTCTGCGTCCCTTTGGCCTTTGGAAAAGAAGGGAGTGTCGTCGTATCCTTGACTCCGTTGTTGAGACAATCCTCTTTCTGCATCATACAGTTTTGGACAAGAACAACATTGTCAACTTCATGTGTGCCCCTGGAAGGACCAGGAGTTCGTGCGTTACCTAGTTCCTTGAGTGCCTCATTTTCCAATTCAACTGTAATTCGACTATGATTTACCCATACCTGAAGAAGTCCACTTCTTAGGTTTAGGTTGATTGCATGATCATAGATCCAATCTTGACCCAAGACAAGAGGCTCAGTGAGGTCCTCATCTTGACACACTAGTACTTTGACTGTCATTGCTTCGTCTTGAATATAGAGAGGAAGTTCCACCTCGCCCATGCAAGGGGTTTCCACACCTCCCAATCCTATGAGATATGCTTCCATAGGATTGACAGTTAATTTCAACTTTTGACAGTAGGAAAATTTAAGAGCACTAGTGGCTGCACCTGAGTCAATCAAGGCTCTTACAGTCCTTGCACCCTTTCCTTGTCCTATCTCTAAGGTTATAAAAGGACGTCGATCAATTATCCGGTGAGAGCTTATATCTGAAACTTCACACATAGCCACATGATATCCTTGATCTGCATATGCATCTGTCCTAGGTTGCTCTCTATTGTGTCTTCTCAACTTCATTCTCTGGATGCAGTCCAATGCTTCTGCTTGAGCTTCTTCTCGAATTCGTTTTTCTTCTTCTTTGCGTTTCTTAGCAGTGTTGAGTCGACTTAGCATCTCTTCCGTCAGAGGTTCATGATATAACTTGACTCTGCATCCGCTTATGTAGCTCGGGAGAATATCACCTTCTAATGTGGCTAATTGCACTGCTCCACTTGTTGAGATTCGATTAATGATCATGGGTCCATAGCCTCTCTTCTCTAGTTTCCTCGCATGTTGTTTCAAAGTGTATACTAGTACTAGGTTGCATGCCTTCAATCCTTTATCCTTAACGTGGGCATCAAAGTATGCCTTCTGTCGTTTCTTAGCTGCATATATCCCTGCAACCGCCCTCAGTCTTGTCTCTCCTAATCGTTCAAGGTCAAAAAGTCTAGAGGAGAGTTCATGACCCGTCCATTCATGCTCTTGCGCTACTTTCAATGTAGGTATTAAGAAGTCCAACGGTAGCACTGCATTTTGGCCAAATACCATCTGAAAGGGGGTGGCTTGGAGTACCGTTTTGTAGGCGACTCGGTATGCCCAAACAACATGGTGTAGCTGTTTGTCCCAATCAGAACGTTTATTGTTCACTAATTTCATCAGTACATTGCATAAGATCTTATTTGTGCTCTCAGCCTGGCCATTAGCTTGGGGGTGATAGGGGGCAGACTTCTTATGTACTACCAAGAATTCTTGGAGCAGATTTTCAATAACTTCATTCAAGAAGTGAGTGCCTCTGTCACTGACTAGCTCTATAGGTAACCCGTATCTGGTGAACACATTCTCAAATAAGAACTTAGTTGTTGTTTGAGCATCGTTCTTCGTTGTGGCTTTTACCTCTACCCACTTGGTTAGATAGTCCGTGGCAACAATGATATACTCAGCATGGGAACCCTTAGCTGGGGGATTAATAGGGCCTACAAAGTATATTCCCCACTTAGAAAATGCACGTCCACCTATCATAGGTTTAAGTGGCATCTCATCTTTGCGTATAGGATATTGAGTTCTCTGACAGACATCAGACCTCTTCACATGTGCATCCATGTGAAGGGTTGGCCACCACAAGCCTGCAAATAGTATCGCTTTAATCACTCGGTCTGGTCCAAAATGTCCTCCTGCTACACCTTGATGAGTAGTTTCCAAGATCTTGAGATATTCACTCTCATGGGCGCATAGTCTGAGGTAACCATCTTTACCACGTTTGTATAGATTATCACCAATGAGTGAGTAATCCAGGGCTTCTTGTTCTAAACTCCTTTTCCTAGCCAGACTCATGTCTGGAGGGAATGTTTTCGTCCTCAGGAAGGATACTAGTGGTTCACTCCAATCTGGCACTATGGACACTTGATAAAGAGTGGCATGTTCCACAGGTGCTTTAGTGCAGCAGATTGGGCATTCCTTGCACAACTTTTGGACATCAGCTTCCATAGTCAGCCAATGCACTCCGAGTCTCCTTAGTGTCTGTAAGGTTCGTTGCTTTGAGTAGTGTTGCTCTAATGCACCTAGATGTGCTAATTGCAACCATTTAGCGTACTCATCCTCTTCCACACAACAAGCCAAGATCCCTTGATCTGTGTGCTTGTACATACTTCCTGCCATGATGTGATACTTTTGGGCTTTTACTACCTCTCTATCCTGTGTGTTTATTACTGGGTGGTTAGGCCCGTATGTCAATACTGGTACTAATGGCTTAGCCCACTGCGGCACCACTTCCAAATTAAACAAGTAAGCATCAGGAAGGTCATCTGACACTCCTTGTGGGGCTTCTCTAGATGTGAGCCTAGAGAGATGGTCTGCTCTCAAGTGAGTCTTCCCTTTCCTTACCACAACCTCGAAATCATATTCCATTGGCAAGAGAAACCATCTTACTAATCTACCTGTATTGCATGGCTTGTTCACGAGATATAGCAGTGCCTGATGGTCAGTAAAAAATTTGAACTTATTTGCAAGCAAGTAATGTCTAAACTTTTTAACTGCATATACCATGCATAATCCTTCTCTCTCCGTAGTGGTATAATTTCATTCAGCTGCATTCAATTGTCTACTAGCATAGGCAATTGGAAGATCCATATTACCTTCACCGGTAGGCTGCGCGAGTACACACCCAATAGCATAATTGGATGCATCAACATGAACATGGAAAGGCTTATTCCAATCTGGTGTAGTCAAGATTGGTGCTGAGCATAACCTTCGTTTAAGTTCATTGAAGGATTTCTCACACTCATCAGTCCACTCAAAGTTAGTCAAAAGTCCATACAGAGGCTTTGCTATGATGGCATACATGTGTATAAACCGTCGGTAATAACCACAATGCCCCATGAAAGCTTGTACTTCCTTGACATTCTTTGGCTTAGGTAACTCGGCTATGGCTCTCACTTTCTCTTCATCGGTGGATATGCCATTCTTTGACACTATGTGTCCTAGAATCTTGCCTTGCCTGACCATAAAAACGCACTTTTCTGGGTTTAGGCAGACTTGATATTATCTACATTTGTCAAAGATTTGTCTGAGTTCAAGAATATGGGTTTGTCTAATGTTGGAATGAGCACAAAGATCATCAACATAGACTTCTAAGTTCTTCATTTTATATAAATGTTCTCATGTTGAAAATACAACTAGCTCTAGTATTTCATAGCCCCACCTCATATAGTCTACATAATAAATGTTAGAAGTGGTTTGGTGATGACATTTAAGCCATGGAAACTATTTTTAATCTTTTTCTTTTTCTTTATTTTTTCTTTTTTTTCTTTTCTTTTTTTGTGTTTGTAGAAACCTTTAATGTAGTTCTATTTTATTTATCCATTTTACTTTGCAATGTTTTTTTCTAAAGGGAAAGGCCTAACCCCTAATCAGAGCAGAGCATCAAGAGATATGCACTAGAAGGAGTCTAGATTTCACTTTCCAAGTGTTTTCAAAACTTCACGTAACGATGGAATTTCTACTAAGAGCTTCAAGTAAGAATTTCTTATCTAGGTCCTCGTAATGGTTATAGGGTGTCATCCTACTTTCTCAAGTGCATATATCCCTCCTAAGGTTTTTAAAATCACTTTTTATTGAAATTTAAAACCTTTCTTTATTCGCTAAAAACATCATGAAATGCAAACATGATATACATAAAATAAAAATATATAGAAAAAAATAATGGGAAAATCAAATACATTCACATGATTCAATGTTCTTTAGTAGCACCAGTATCATCATCATCATCTTCTAGCAATCTCATACTCTTCTTCATCTCATACTCTTGAATAGCTTTACTCTCTTCCCAACAATCAAAGATCTTGAAGGAGTACCATCAAATTCACAAAGCTCATATGTTCCATTATTCTTCATCAATCTCATACTCTTCTTCATCTCTCTTCTTGAATAGCTTTACTCTCTTCCCTACAATCAAAGATCTTGAAGGAGTACCATCAAATTCACAAAGCTCATATGTTCCATTATTAAACACATACATCACTACATATGGCCTAAACCATCTTGTAGTCAGTTTCTTCCTAGCATCATACTAATTATCCAATGTACTATTTTTCACCAATACCTAGTTATCAATCTTGATCTTACATGGCCTAAGTCGATGAGTTTTGTCAAAGTAAATTTTATTTTCAACCTTGACTCTTTTACCTTTTGTGTAGCTTCTTTTAACTTCTCATTTCCTTGTTCTAAGTGTTTAATCCTAAGTGATAATAGTTCTTATTTTGTCAGTTCATTAGTCCACAAGAAGATCATCCATGTCAAAATCTGAGTCTCGATAGGGAAAAGTGGCTTTTGATAGTACATCGCTTTAGTAGGCATAAATCCAATCGTATCTACCCATGATGTAAATGGAAGATATCTAGGCTACTAGTTTATGTCGCCATTGTAGGCCTTAGAAATCGCCTTCAAGACTAAAGGGTGATCTCTCTCAATCTTTCCATTAGCCTCAGGGCTATAGGCAGTAGTGAGAGACAAGCGAATCCCATGAGGGTCAAAGAATTTTTCGGCCTCTCTCACATCTAGTTCTCCCCAATCTGCAACCACTTTCTCTATGTAGCTGAATTGTGAACTACTTCTTCTAAAAGAAATCCACATACATTATAAGTAGTTTTCATCCAGAGCTAAAACTTCTACATGGTTACTCAAGTCCTCTCTAGCAAGTACAATATATCTCATTTTGACGATTCCTTTGGGCATGGTTAGAAGATCAACCACCCACTTGTAGTGAATATAAGGAGGGTGAATTGGATGTAATGGGTCTCTATGCCTAAATGAAGAATGTACTTGTCATGTGGGATATGTGCTCACAAAGTCTTGCACACTCACATATATTCATGGATACCAATAGGCTTCCATAATCTTTGCATACGTCACATAAAATCTTTTGTGACCTGCACATAGGGTCTCATGCATGTCTCTCATGACCTTGCTCTGAAGACTCCTACTACTCAATACACATTATGGATTCTTTCCCTTCCATTTTGCATTTCACCAAATAAATTCTTCCTTCAAGAAGAAATTGAAAGACTTTTTCATGATGCATCTATACTTATTTGTGCACTAGCTTATGGAAGGCTTTAGTGAAGATGACCTCCTATGTCTCTTCATTCTCCCTCATAATCACTCTCATGGAATTGCTCATAAGCATAAACTAAAGGATCATATCTCATCATGTTTATATCTCTTTCTACATCATCATCATCATCAGATTCATCATCAATCTTCACTCTTGAGAGCATAGTAGCAACATATTTAATGTTCAAGCCATATCTCATCATGTTTATATCTCTTTCTACATCATCATCATCATCATTAGATTCATCATCAATCTTCAATCTTGAAAGCATATCAATAACTATATTTAACTTTCAAGCTATGTGAACAAATGTTGGGTTAATAAACTTCACATATGAAATCCACCTAAGCATCGTAATATCTGAAGAAGAACATATAGCTATCATACCAATTAGTGGAAGACAAAGTCTCTACAACAACATTTTCTCCAATGAAATATTTTTTTATCATATTTCAATGTTTTAACTCACGAATCCCCATAATCTCTCTTTACTTGTAGATACTGTCTATGAGGATCATGTAATATCTTCACACCAACGCGAATTTTGTATCTCTACATTTGATCCTCATCTTGACCTATGACCCATCCTATACCAGTAGGACTGGTATCAACAGTCAAAATAAAAGGCTTCTAACTTGAATAACCAACATGCTTCGGATTTGGAGCTTCAATTAGCATTTGCTTTAGTCCCTGCATGGCTCTTGATTATTTTTCTACCCAAACAAATTTCTTTGTCTTTCTCAAGAGATCATATAAAGGGTTTGCAAAATGAGTGAAGTGAGGAATTGAGATCACGTAGAAGGCAAAGGATCCCAAGAATCTCCTTACCATGATGACATTATGAAACACCTCAAAAATTCTACTAATGGCTTCAACCTTTTGCAGCTATGGCTTGGATCCATAATGTCCTTATAGATGTCCTAAAATGAGAACCTCCTCAACTCCAAAAACACATTTCTCTAGAGAGAATATTAGCCCTAGCTATTGGAGTCTCTAAAACATTTTCTCATAACTAGTGATATGGTCGCTAACAAAATTCCTGCAATCAAAAGCATCTAAAGTATCATCTTTCACTCTTTCCTCACAAGCATCGATCAGAATATCATCAATAAAAGGCATTGTGACTAAGGTTATGAAGTGATGTAGGACCAGATTCATGGCATTCATCATGTGAGCTTTAGAATTTGTCGCTCCTTGTGCAAAGTACACATGTGTACAAGGCCTATTGGAGTCTTCATCGTCATAATATCTCTAATCTCAATAGAAAATTGTAATTGATCATACCTTGGATACATGTCACCCGTTGAGGAAATGGAATGCCCAACAAATGCTTCAACAAAATCATCTACTATGGGTCTTGTCTCTACATTTCTAATCGTGATTTTATTCATAGGTTGCAAATCTCGGATGAAACAAAGTTTCCCATTATCCTTTGGCACCCTGAACCACCTATCTGAGTATGGTAATCAAGATGGTTCCAATATTTACGTGGATATATTCTCCTTTAACAATCTCATCAACTCACGTAAATGATACTTTAGGACTGCAATACGTGGAATATTCCATGGTATATGTAGAACTCTAAAGATGATCATGGGTGGAACTTGTTTCAGATTCGGACATCCTATTCCATGTGGTAAAAGAGTGAATGATTTTCTATGTCTCTTGATAGCTTCCATGAACTTTTCTCTTTTACTTTCTGTAAGAAATGATCTCCCTCAACAATTTATCTCCTTAACAGTCTCCTTAGTAAAGTCATGCCCTATAAGCTCCTCTTCTCATCATAGGGTCATCTAACACTCTCAGATACTTTTCATAATTATCACTCCATAATGGTTGACACATGGGTTTTATTTTCTTATAAACAATCTTGTACTTGGTATCTACATTCACTTCATGATCTCACAAGAACTCAACAAGCAAATTGTATTCTTGGATAGAATTGAGCATAATGATTTTAGAGTTTTCTTTTCTTTGAAGTGCTTGATAAAGTTCTTCCAGAATAGTTGAGTTACTTTCCAACTCAATTATATTTCTAATATTTTTATCAAGCAACATTAATCCTAAAATTTTGTAATGTTTTTTATATGTATTTCTAAATAGATTTGAAATATTTTCTTTTTGCAAATAGAGTAACTTAAATGTTGATGAATATACATAATAACTTTGAAAACTATGTATAGAGTCTTGGGAGACATCAAACAATTTCCCATCATTGTCTTGATCAATAGTGGATGCTAGCATAAATTTTGGTCAAAATATGCCCCATACTCCCTCACGAGTGCACAATCATTGCACTCATGATCATAAGGGTTTATGGGGTGCTTTCTTAGATTCATCCTATTTCTTAAATGATTCGGACAGACTATCATGAGTTCGAAGGAGATCAAACTGCATCTCCATCAAATTCTTGCATAAGAAGATTCCTCATCCATTTCCTTCATTTCCATTCACATTTTAGCTATGAATGGTTTCCCAAGAAGAGCCTCATATAAAAAATTATCCTGGAAAAAATTGGAGTTAGATGTTTTTGGAAGCATGTGCATAGCACAAGGAAGAAGAACAAGCTTGGAGCACAACACACAATAGTGAATGTATTACCACTAGAATGTACAAATATAAGTAAATCGTAGGGCTATAGGTGTATATACAAGGGGGGGGGGGAACCTCCTAAAGATGGAAAAAAGTGCCTCGATCATCCTAGAGTGTTTACACACATCACTACCTAAATATATCAACAAATCCACCCTGGGAGTGATGTCGTGAACAAGGAGCTAGCACTCATGTATAAGGAAGTGTCAAGCTATGTGGAATCAATCCACAAAAGGAAGTAAGCCCAAAGCTTTGCACAAAGCTTCAAACTTTTGCCTAGGAAGAACCTTCGTAAAAAGTTCTGCAACGTTCTTCTACGTGGGCACATATGCCAAGCTAATCTCCCCAGTAGAGAACCTCTCCCTGACATAATGATAATGCACCTCACTGTCCTTAGTGCGAGCATGGAACACAGGGTTCCTCACAACTGCCAATGCACTCGGACTGTCAGTGAAGATGGTGGTGGTAGAAGATTGACCAACACCCAAATCATCCATAAGGCATCTAAGCCACACACACTCAACAATCACTATCAAAGCTGCCCTATGTGGCTACTTTATACGTGGTTTGATAAGCCCACAACATAGTAGGCAAAAGTTGATCCCAGTGCTTACGACAATCCAAAATAAGCTTCTTCAACATAATGAGTAATGTTTTATTAGTACTTTCTACTAATCCGTTAGTGCACGGATATATAAGGAGTACTAAACTTATGGATAATATTATACATGTGAGTTAGAACCTAGATAAGAGTGTTAGTGAAGTAGGTCCGTCAATCGGAGATAATTTCTAGTGGTAAGCCAAACCTAGGGAACATATCCCACCACCTGAGCTGTAGTAGACCAAACTGCCCAGGCTTCAGCCCATCTCATGGCATGATCGGTACATGTAAGAATATATCGATTATTAGTGGAAATAGTCGGACGTGTAATGGGTCCAATGAAATCCAAACCCCATTTTTGGAAGGGCTATAGAGGTAGGATTGTTTGAAGAGGAAAATAATGTTGTTGTAGAGGCTAGCCAGTCTGCTAATAGGCATCACATTGTTTAACATAATTATACACATCTTGCTATATTTTAGGCCACCATAAGCCACTTTGCAAAATCTTCCTATGAGTTAAATCCACTGAAAAATGCCCACTAGAGGGAATAGTATGTGCCATATTAATCATAGAGAGGACTTCATGAGGAGGTATACAATGGAGTAGAGCACGGGAATGATCGGCATAGTATAATGGAACAACAATGATCCGAAAACATCGACTATAAATTGCTAATTTATGGCGGGCCATGTTAGACACCGAACCCAGTGGAGAGCGAGTAGTCAAAACATTCATGAGTGTATCATAGTAAGAATCTACAATAGGTAAGATAGTTGCAGGCACATTTGGAGCACTAGTTGCGTAGATAGAAAGCTCATCTACTCCCTCCGTGGGTTCACCAAAATCAAGTCTCAATAGAAAATCAGCCATGGCATGCACTGAACCTGGTTTGTGCTCTACATCATAGTCGAATTCTTGGAGTAATAACACATGTGCAAGTCGTCCACCCAAATGTTGTTGCCACGAGAGATAAACTAAAGCTGAATGGTCTACATGAAAGGTGAATTTTTGGCCTATTAAATAGTGTCGAAACTTCTTAATGGAGTACATTATTCCTAAACATTCTCATTCGATGATAGAATATTTATGTTCCACAGTGCTAAGACATCTAATCACATAATAGATTGGTCTCTTCCATTTATCATGATGTTGCATGAGCAAACTATCGATAACAATATCAGATGTGTCAACAAACACGCAAAACGATAGGTGCCAATTTGGTGCGTGGAGAATCAGTTCCTTTACAAGCAAGGTTTTAAGTCAGTCAAAATTGAGCTCACATTCATTAGTGCAGCAAAATTGGCATAGAGGTACAATAGTCAATCACGTAAGAGAAATGGTCAAATGGGCCAATCATCGGAGATGGCATCCATGCCAGCGAGTCTGCCCTAGGAAGCGCATAACGTCCTTGGGCATTGAGATCTAAAGTTACTTGGACTTTGTTGAGATCCACCTGTATAACTTGTTTGGATATAATGTGGCCCAAGAGTTGGCCACATGCCATAAAAAAAATAGACTTATTTGGGTTTAAGCATAGATGGTATTCTCTACACTTCAAAAAAACAACATCGGAGATGTTGTAAATGTGCTGCAATGTCGCTAGACAATGAGAAATCATACAAGTATACTCGCATAAAACGCATGAGGTAAGGTGACAATATCTCTTACATGCAGCGTTGGAATGTGCTGGGTGCATTTCATAAGCCAAACCACATAACAATGCATGCATAGACTCTCTAGTTAGTAATAAAAGGAGCTTTAGGGATATCAACCTCAGCCATGCGAACCTCATTTTACCCACTGTAGCCATCCAAAAAAGAGCACATCTCATGCCCTCCTAGGTTGTCTAGCATACTATCAAGGAAAGGCAAGGGAAAAGGGTCTGACATTATAGCGACATTCAACTTGTGGTAATCAATAATTATGCATAACTATTTATTCTTTTTAGGGATGATTACTATAGGTGAAATCCACTCCGTGTGCTCCATAAACAGAATATATCCAACCTTCGATAACCTCTCTAATTCCTCTTTCACCTGTTAGGCATAATTAGGGTTCATTCGATAGCTCTGTTATTTAATGGGCCTTTCATCTGGTTTTAAAACTACTAGATGTTGGTAAATACGAGGGTCCAAGCCCTTCGTATCATGATAATCCTAGGCAAAAACATCAGTAAATTACTTTTGTAGGGTAAGCAAACCCTTGTGGAATGTAGGAGTCAGTCCAGCTTTGATTTTTACTAGGTGCAGCTTAGCTTCATTTCCTAAATTACAAGTGACTAATTGATCTTCCAACACATAATACTTTTGGGGGAGAGAGAAGTCTTCTGGGATTGAAACCAAAGTCTCATCTCCAGAGAGCCTAAGAAATTCTCAATTTCATTAGCAGCATCATCCATGAGTGGTTGCACAATGCAAGTCATCAGAGACCAATTGTCCAACACTTGTTGTAGATCAATTGTTTTGAAAGACAAAAAATCTTGATTCATAGTTAAAAATGCTTCCTCCTCATCATCAAACAATACCTCTAGCATGTGCACTAGTTCTACCACATAAGACTGCACTTGAAGTTCACAAGGCTTCATATCATCAAGGGAAACCACATATTTTTTATGGTTAAATTTAAAAATAAGTTCCTGGGAGGACCAATCTTGTAATACTTTGGCTTGTTGAAGGTCTACAGAATAATAAATTATAATCCAAACTAGATTTGGGCAAGTTCATTACTACAAAGATCATTTTTAATACTTCTTCCTCTAGGAAAATAGGAATATCCCAGACTAACCCAACTAGATGAACTCAGGATTGATCGACCATAGGCACAAAAAAGTTAACAAGTTTGATATGGATCCATCCCAACTTTTTACAGATTACCATTTTAGCAATATTCAGTCCTGACTCACCATCAATTAATACCTAAGAAATCTTATGATTTTTGAACCACACAATGATTAAAGGGACAACATGGTCTACTGTAGGGTCAACTTCCGGACTAATTGTAGCTCTTATTGGAGCATGCATCGGGTTGGGATCAATATGCTATTGAAATTGTTGTCGTATTCCTAGAACTAATGTTAAGCATTGCCTCAAAGGGATGGTTATCAAAGCTTTGGATAAAATGCCCCAGGATCTACTTAGACTGGCCAATTCTGTTACTGTTTCTAATGGGATCACTGATCGAACTTCAATCGGATCTGGTGTGGATTTATCTCCTTGAACCTCTTTCTGTCAAGTAACTAGTACAGATTGAGAAAAACTAGTGGTTCTTCTCTAGCCCATCTAGATGCCTTGGCAAATCTGCATTACTTCTCTTTTACTCCTAGTTCAAAGACTTCTCCTACCAGGTGAAGCATCTTACCACCGTCTAAACTATCACTGCCTGCATGTCTACTACTACAATGTGAACCATGTTCATCATTGGGTTTTACCACTCTTTTCTCTGTTTATCATACTCCTAAGCATCCTTACAATTCCTTCAGATGTGTCCCACTTCCTTCCACAAATGGCACCATGTTGGAGGTAAACTCATACTACTATCAGTTTGGTCTTGATTCCATCGAGTCCAGTTAAAATTTCCTATGTGTCTGCCTCTATAATTGGTATAAGTAGTATAATTTGTATTTCTCAAGTGTGGCGGTACGTAATTAGCTACTGGTTGCCCTTATTCTTGCAGAACAACATTCACCGTTAACCGATTCTGAGTCTTTGCGTTATAGGGATAAGTCTCTGTTGCATGACTTGCAGCATCATAGATTGCACAATGAATCTTATTAAGGGCACAATATTCACAATGTGTCCAGGTTTTTTACATTTGGTGCAGTAGACATATTTTAAGAGATCATCACGTTTACTTTTACCAACATTTAACCATTCTAGGTCCTTTGTGAAACCACCCATTTTGTGTTCTAATTGGAGTGCCATGGCGATTACTGCATCGAGGGTCATCCCGCCCACACAATGAATAATCATAACCTATTTTAGTTGGGGATTGCATCCATTAATGAACCATTTAGTTATGACATCATCTGGTGAATTCGCATGAGCCGACTGGCAACTATTGTAAGTGGGTGCAAGGTTACATATTCCTATACACTCTGATGTGGTTTCTGCCTGTTAATTTGTAAATAGTCGAAAATCTCTGTAGCATTTTCCTTTAATCTGAAGCACTATAAGAAAGTTTTCTTCAGGTCATCATATAGCCTAAAATCCATCGAGTTGCTTCATTCACCAAAGTCGATTGGAACACACAATAGCCTTGTATGTTAGGTCTATTGGATTATTCAGTAGTGCATAGTTAATCTCGAAAGTACTCACATGTGCATCAAGATCATCACCAGGGAAACCTCCAAACTTAGCATAGGTAACCTCCGTAGTGGAGGGTTTTTGGTGACCACCTTACTATTGTTGTTGCTGCTATTGTTGTTGTTGCTGTTGTTGCTGGTTTTGGTAATCTTTCATATCGTTGGGATTAAGATCTATTGGTTGTTTAGAATCCCACACCTCAAAGGATTCTATAGGTTGACTTGTCACACAGCTATCTACCAACCCCTCCAGTGGTACTGATTCACTGATATTCCCTAAGTTTGCTAATTTACGATTGAGGAATGAACTTTTCGAGAATGTAAACTTAAAGAAACATTTGTTGATGACAGATGTACAATTCATGATGTGTCTAATGGAAATGTTATTATTTCCTTTGGCATTTTATGTCATGGCCTCTATAAGCTCATAGATTATGAAAGATCAGTAAATGATTCGGCATGTGGAGTACATGATTCTTAGGCTACATCAGATGTAAAGCTTTAGCATGCATGCTTTGGTCATCTGAATTTTGCAAGTGTTACACATATAGAAATCTGAAATGGTCTCCTCTTTGCCGAAACTTGAGGCACCCAGAAAACACGTTGTGAAGGCTATATTTTGGGCAAAATGCAGTGTTCCTCCTTCCCAAAAGATGGTTCAGTTCGGGCTACTCAGAAATTGTAGCTTGTACATAGTGATGTCTGTGGTGCTATGCAAACACCTTCTTTTGGGAACTTTCTTTACTTCATGACTGTCATCGATGATTTTTCTAGGCATGCATGGGTATATCCATTGAAGGAAAAGTCTAAAGTGTTTATGTGCTTCAAACAATTTTTCGTTTTGGCTGAAAAATTGTCAGCATGTAAAATGGGCACCCTCCATTTTGATTGGGAGGGCGGGATATATGTCTTCTCAATTCAATGAATTTCTAACTGAATGTGGGATAAAACATCAATGTACAATGCCGTACACACCTCAACATAATGGAGTTGCTGAACGGAAGAACAACTCACTCATGCAGATGGCAAGGTGTATGGCCAAGAGTCAGGCTTTACCACATAGTTTGTGGTCTCAAGCTGTCATCTGTGCAGCATATGTACTCAACAGGTATCCCACTAAAATGTTGCAGTCTATCACTCCATATGAGGCTTGGCATGGTCGCAAGCCATCTGTTGCTCATCTATGTGTTTTTGGTTGCTTGGCATATGCATTAGTGCTTGAACAACATCACAAAAAATTGGATGATAAAGTAGTAAAATGTATTTTTGTTGGGTACAGTTCTAAAAGAAAAGGCTATCGTTTGTATCATCCACAGACTAAATGCATTTTGGTTAGCCATGATTTTGCTTTTGTGGAAGATGCTATTCAACCCTTTCTTTCATGTACTAAGGAAACCTCTGTTAGCTCCAAAGACATGTATGATACTTTGCTGCCTCTTTTTATAGGTGGACAGTCAAGTTTTGGTCCTAATGAGGCAACTTCTCAACCTTTGCAAGTTTCATGTGATGATGTAGATCATTCCATTTCTTATGCATATTTACATGATGCACTTGTTGATGAGAGAGCTGATATGGAGCAGGCAAAAACTATGCCAAAATGGCTGGTGAAAACTTTGCGTGACAACAAATTAGATGCACCTCTATCATATCGTGCCCGTTCAAGCTCTCATAGTGCCTCTTTTGCATCAGATTTCTATGTTATGGTTGCCGCTAGTCTCTGTGATGAGATTGAACCTATTTCGTTTGATGAAGCACAAAATTCTAAACATTAGATGGCTGCAATGCATTCTGAATATGATGCTATCATGAAAAATGGTACCTGGTCTTTATGTGACTTGCCTCCTGGCAAGAAGGCCATTGGCACTAAGTGGGTATACAAGCTGAAGTGTAAACCTAATGGAACAGTTGACAGGTATAAGGCTAGGCTTGTTGCAAAGGGTTATGCGTAGGAAAGAGGCATTGATTTTGATGAAACCTTTGCTCCTACTTGTCGAATGACTATTGTTTGTAGCATCTGTGCACTTGCAGCTCATCGTGGTTGGAATGTACATCAGTTGGACATTAAAACAGCATTTTTGAATGGTGACTTGCATGAAGAGGTGCATGTTTTTCAGCCCTGTGGCTTCTTGCAGAAAGGGCATGAAAACCAAGTGTGCAAGTTAAAGAAGGCATTATATGGTTTAAAGCAAGCACCACGTGCTTGGTATGGAAAGATACATGCCTATCTTATTGCACATGGTTTTGAGAACAATCCAACTGAAAGCATCTTATATGTTAAGCGTGCTAATGATGTGCTTCCAATCATTGTGGTGTATGTTGATGACATGCTGCTCAGTGGTCCTCATGACATAATATTCTTGATTTTAAGGCTGATTTGCATGCCTCATTTGAGATGTCTGATTGGGTGCATTTGTAGCACTATTTGGGCATTCAGTTTATGCAACTTGATGGTGGAATGGCTTTGTGTCAAACAAAATATATTGACACATTATTGCAATATTTTGGCCTTGAAGAAAAGGAAAGAGTTGTTGACCCTTATCATACAAAAGGGTTGAAGTTCAATTTGAAGAGGAAGTTGCACAAAACTCTATGGACTCAGATACGAAGGTTGTCTAATGTTAATTGTTGCTAGTCCTTGGGCAAGGATTTTCGGTGGCAGATTCAAGAAAAATGAGTTTAAGCTAGAGGCATAGAGAACTGCTCTAAGGGAAGGACAACACCTAGCTGCTGAAAGGTAGTTCTTCGGTGCTCAAGGGGGATATCCATCAAGGCCTATGTACTGAGGCCCGCATGACTCCGAGTAAGAGTTGAGGGTGGGGGAAGTTTAGGGGCTGCATGTCTTTTGGTGGTTGTGCAGGTGTACTTCGCATCGGAGAGGAGGGCGACTAGAAAGCGTTGTTGCGAGCTCTGCACCCGAAGCCATCTCGTGGGCTTCCAGATTGAAGTCTTGCTTTTATGCGGAGTGTGCAGGTAATAGGGAGAAGAGGGCATCTCCAGCTGCATTTGAAGGAGAGGGAGGAAGGTAGATAATTATAGAACGCTGGAGAAAGATATGTGCTGAAAGATGGTGGAAGATGGATGGGAAGGCAGCGGTGGCACATCGATCTGAAAAGAGGGTGGCACAGAGAAACAGAGGGGAGTGTTTAATCGAACATTCTCTTGTTCATCACGTACAGACTACTGAGCAAGCTGAGGTGCTTAAGAGTTGATGAGAAGTAGTCGTCATGCTCAAGAAACGTGAAGATATGATTCATTATGGGCGGCAACACATGGATTTTGAGTGCTGGCAAGGACGCTTCAGGTGACATTACTAGCAAGAAGATCATATTCTGAGATCTAAATTCATGGGCTACACTTAATCTTACTCTGAAGCATATAACATCACTGAATTTCTTCATCAAAAAGGCCTTCTGGCAGATTGCGTCCATTCTTGTGAAGTGTGGTGAGTACAGTACTCCTTATGTTGTCTCTGTGTTGGTTTTAATATTGCATCCGAAAGGATCAGAGTCATAAATCGCATAATTTTGAAGGTATATCAGTGCAAAAATTTGATGCCACAATTATCTACTATGCATACGTCTCTGCAAGTTGCAGATATGGTAACAAAAAAAAATTCTACAACAAGTAGGAATATTCACTTGTTTCATGAAGACGACGATGCAAGCCAAATCAATTGCACATGAGTTTTTTATTTTTTCTGACGTTTTAAACAGGTCATAGTATCTATAAGTTGTCCCATTACAGAGTTAGTGGTTTCTATGTTTATCATGAATGAAACATTGGCACCTAATTTGTTTAAGGGAAGGGATATCCTGATCAAACACGACATGCTTGTTGATTGTGAGCACAAAAGTAAAGAAGAGAGTAAGTGCAACTCAACTGGCTGATAGATATGCTGCATACTGTTAATGTATGTGAGAGGATGGAGCGTTCCTTTGGACTTAGCATGATTCTGTGATATATCCCCGTATGTGCATTATGTGCAGCACATTTTTTTCTCGTTGAAGTGCTGAATGCATTCCCCTCATAATAAATCCCTTCCTCAGTCCTGAAGCATAGAAGGACAGGAGGTGTTTCTTTATGCTTTTGATACCGAGTAAATAAGACTACTGGCAAAAGTGAAATCCATGGGATGGTGAGCAATTGGGAGGCAATGAGAGAATAGGAGAATGCGTCTGATAGTGTGGAAGTGTTAGAAGGTGAAGAAGGAAAAGATTGCACGTACGTGAGAGAGAGAGGTAAGGAGAGGAAGAGGAGTTATATAGGAAGAGACGAAGACAAGAGAACAAGAGAAAGTGAGAGTGTGTGTGAGAAAGTGAGTGAAGGAGAGAAAGAAAAAGAGATTGAGAGTGTGTTTGTGGGAGCAAGTGTGGGCATGTGAGAGTACGGTCAATTACATGTGTATAGATGTATGCTTGAGAGGAAGCAAGCTTGGAAGAGTGAGTGTGTATGTACGAGTGTGTGCGAGGTAGTGTGAGAAGAGTGTGAAAGTATCGATCGAGAGATAATTGTAGGATCCAGGTAATCTAAGTGTACCAATTCTGAGAGGTTTGAGCATAATAAAGGCTTTTATAAGCATATTTCATGTGGGCATTAGGACTCACCATTTTGGTGATCCTACTAGGGATCGAAAAAGGAGTGCATTGGCGCATGTTTGCGAGCTAAGGGCAAGTAAAGATTCCTCAAAAATAGACATCTAAGCGATTTAGTGGTGGAAAAACACCTCCTCTGCGGCTTCATAAAAGCCCAACATTTGGCACGCACGGTGGGACTTGGCTTAGCACATCTCATAGAGATTGCTACGGGTTCACTTGGTGCCCCGCTCGTGTGGCACAGCCATCCGGCCCCATAATTGCCTTGCCTCTTGATAAGGAAATGGCTCATAGACACGCAACTCCTCTTGGCGACTTTCCATGTTTTTTAGGCACCTCCGATGAAGATCCTGATGGCCATGTTCAATTATTTGAGGTAATTTGTGGTGCTCATGAAATAGTGGAAGATAGCAGAAAATTACGTATCTTTCTGGCGACGTTGAGAGGAGATGCAAGTGAGTGGTATGCAAACTTGGGTATGCACAAGAGAACGACTTACGATGACCTGAAAACTAACTTCTTGAGAAAGTTTAGAGGTTTGGGTTTTGAGGAGAAACTAGCTGAAGAACTGGACCACTTACGACAAGGACCCAACGAGAGTATTGATAAGCATTTGAGTGTCCTCAAGAGTCGAAGACACGACAACAAGGTGATGAGTGGAGAAGAGAGAAAATGCGTGGTGCACATGATTGGAATGGTGGTGCACTCCAAGCTCGTCAAGAATATGGGACGTTGAAAAGTACATTGAATTGGAGACCACGAGCACATACCAAAAGAGTGCAACTTGACTTAAGAAAATTAGTTTGTTGGAGTTGCAATCAAACGGGACATAGGGCTAGAGAATGCCCAAGTTACAAGGGTCGAGGAGTGATGTGCTTATGAATAGATATGATAGGATAAAGGAACATCTAAAGGATGAGAACACTACAAATGTGTCAGAATCCAGTAATGGTGATGTATCCACAAGCCCTTGTCTTATTCCATACTTTATGAGAGTTGAATTCCCTAAGGAGTATAGATCCAAAGTGCAATCAAAGCCACGAAGAAAGATTATTGTTAACCAAGGTGTTCCTGAGGTAGGAGTGGTATATCGAGCTCAAATAATTATATCTGAAGGAAGAAATGGTGGAGATGGAAAGCCCATGAAGCAAGAACCCATGCATGTAAGGGATAAAGATGAGCATAAGAATGATGCAATCATAATGTCTCAAATTGTTGATGAAGTAGAATGTGAAGCCCTAAAGGATGTGGGATTGCAATGCAAAGTGCAAAAATTAGAATGCGAGCTTGAGAAGCTAAGAGATGTAGTTTTGCACCTACAGAGCGAGCTCGCACAAGAAAAGGCAAATAGGATGCAACAAGTAGAAAAAGTGAAGGACGTAGAGAGAGTGGCTCATGAGTGGTTTAAGGATACACAAGACATAAGGGATAACAAAAATAAAAGGATAGATCAATTAATGCAGGAAAATGAAGGATTTCGAGAGTTGATCAAGAGGTGGGAAATTGATCGAAAAATCCAAAGAGAGAAAATAGTGAATGAAATGGAAAAATGTGGAGAATTAGAAAGGAAAGTTGAAGTGTTGATGGGAAGGGTAGAAACCTTGGAGAAGACAAAAATAGGCAAAATAGCATCAAAAGGAAAAGAAGAGAGATTAGGTTTTCGACATGTTGAGATTGAAGGATGTGGCACTAAGAAAGAAGTAGAGACCAAAGTGAGAGTTAGTGGAGAGCGAGTGGAGGTGAGCCAAAAGGGAAAGGAAAATGGAATTGAGACAAGAAAGAAAACTACCACATCTACAGAGAGCAGCGAGCAAAACATGAAGACACCAATAGTGAAGAGGATCCTGAAGAAAAATGAAACTAGTGACTTGGGGAGAAAATGCAAGGGCACATTAGGTTATGACAAGGAGAAACGTAAAGGAAATTTGAGGATTCTTGCGAAAAAAATAAATCATAATGAGAGAAAATGTGGGAAGCAAGGTGATAAGGAAATTGGTGAGGGAGATGCTCTCACAATGGATCAAGGGGTTGCAAGGAAGAAAAAGTTTTCAAAATGGGTGAATGCTTTATATGAAGAGATAGAGAGAGACCATAAGGGTGTAGCAAAATGTGAGCAACAATGTCATGATCCACATGATGTATATAGCAATTTGGAAAAGAAGACATTGAGGTATATGTGGTTGTGTCAGATGAACCCTTGTTTTGAAAAAGACGATCACTTTGAAGTAGATGAGCATTTGTAGGGAGTTATGATTTGGGGAGGTTAAGTGAGAAGGATTGAGATGATGGGACTAAATAAAAAGAGAATGAAGAATATTGATAATAAGTTTTGAGTGTGTCTTTTCCTCAGCAGCATGTTGGTGTTGCAACACTAGAGGAGGATGGATTGAGTTGATAAGGTATAGATATGAGCGGCTTGTGAAGCGAGGATTTTGGGTTAGGGGTGGTTTTAGGGAGGCTCGGAACGGGGTGGATTCGAGGAGAAGTTAGGGCAAGGGGTGGTTTCTGACGAAGAGGGAGATGAAGCTTGAAAGGGGTGGGATCCTATCTAGTGTTTGCAAGCCAATGTCCTGTTGGGAGGAATGCAAAAAGGAAGAAGCGATGATGATGAGGTGATGATTGAGGAGGTCAAATGTGAGTCAAAGAGATGAGAGTAGGTGAAAAAGTAGAAGAAGAGAGAGAAATAGAAAAATCGGGAATGAATACAAGTGGAAGGGAGAGTTCATTTAGAGAGTGAAAAGCTTAAGAATTGAAAGAGACTGAGTGAAGAACTTGAGAGAAAAAGAAAAGTGGATTCATGGTAGTATGTGTTTGACTAGGCATGCCATTGGCAAGGATAGCTTAGGTCTGACCAGAGTTGGCTTCATTAGAATTGCAAGTATGAGGTGTGAGGATAGATAGATCGAGTTGTGTTGCAAACGTAGGAGATGAAGTGGCACTTTCTGAGGTTCCAAATTGATGAGATGGTTAGTATGTGCGGGCCTTAAGAGAAAGAGTTGATCATAGAGTGTAGTGGCTAGATTTTAGCTCGAGCAGCAGTAGAGAGATGATATGCTTCATTAGGATGTCCATGGGGGGTTATATGTATATACGTGATGTGTTGGGATGGTCGGGAAATAAAGCCCTTCCTCCTGTCTCCTAATTCTCAAGACTTTGGAATTGAAAAAAAAAAAAGAAATAATCATGTATATGTGTGTGTTGTCGGTGCACTATAGTGGGCTAGTAGGCGGGTGGAATAACCTTGATCGGGTGATCCAGGCCACGAGCTGACGCTAGTTTCGCTGTAGGCCCGACCTATATGTGGTTATGCACCTATGTGGGCCGATAGGCGGGTGGAATCACTTTGGCCGGGTGGTCAAAGCCACGAGCTGACATCGGTTTCACATAGGGATAGCGTTGTGCATCGCGTGCAAATAATTAAAAAAAAAAGGGGAAAAGAAGATTCCTCTCTCGAGGGGGGACAGAAGAGAGGAGAGAGCATGATGCTCGGATGGGAATATGTATATATGTCTTGTGGGGATATGGGCTGATGCGGACTCCTGATGAAGCATGTCAAATTGAAGCTCAAGCTTTGTTGGAATTTACTTCGTTGCACGTCTATAGAAGACTTGGACTTGACAGATCTAATCATGTTGTATATCTTGTTTGTTTGTGAGCCTCTTGAAGGTCGTGCACTTCGAACCTTAGGTTGTGCAACAACTTGTGAAGTCTTGAATCACATCGAGGACGAGCAGTTTTGTGCAAGTAAACCCAGGTTAGACCTGAGTGGTCCTTGCTGATATGCTTGCGTGGTCAAAATATCTTCAGAGAGAAGTGAATGGACTACTAGAAAGTTAAAAAGTTGGACTCAATTGACAAGTAAAGAAGAGAGCAAAGAAAAAGGAAAATGAGAGAAGAAAGTTTAGGTGAAAAGGGAATGGTAAACACGAGAGAGATATAAAAGCTTGGAAAGAAACGATATGAATCAGGGGGAAGTCAAATACAAAAAATTGGAGAGATCGAGACTCGATAGCATGATAAAATGGGAAATCACAGTAGAACCAAGTGTGCATTGACACGTTATTCTGGTCTGCATGATCATTGTTGTGTTGTGTTGACATGCTTTTTGGTTGATGTTTTTTTGGTATCACTAATATTTTTGTTGAGTAGCAGATTTCTTGCAGTAAGCAGATGACTCGAACAGAGGAGTGGAAGCAAAAAAAAAAAAGGTAAGGTTAATTGGATCAAAGTTTTTTGTGCACATAACATGATTGTTTTTGCAAGAACACGGAAGCATCTCATATCGCTCCTCGAGGACGACGTCGCAAATAAGTGGAGGGGAGTATGTTAGCTGTATATATTGTTGGTTTTTTGGGCACAAATATGCTTCTATTTTGCAGAGTAACCCTTTTGATTGCAGGTGTTTTTTGCAAGGAAAGTTGTTTATCGATGGTAATAAACTAATTGATGTGGCTCGGAGGAGGTAATGGTATGAGAATTTGGTATTCGATTATGAAATGAATTCAGCTTTGCGAGTAGAGATGGCAGCGAAGAACCCATATGTCGAAAGATGCAAAATTTCAAATTTTTGAACTCTTTGATTACTGTATTTTCATTGGCTAATCTGTTCCATTGCAATGAGTCATCTACATTTTTGTTACTTGTGTAATTATCGTGTATTTGTATGTATACGTTTTTTATCTCATATCTGTTTTGGGAAAAGAGAAAAAAAAATGTAAAACAATAAAATAATAAACTAATGAGAAAAAAATGTGTGCAGGTGTGCGTGTATGGAGGGGTAGTGGTATGTCAGAGTGGTGGGTTAGTGGGGGGAGTGGAGAAGAAAGAAAAAAAAAAAACAATTCTCCCTCTCTCTCTCTGTTTTAGTTTTTCGGATGTTAGTGCATGCAGGTACCGAAGAAAAAGAAGGGGAGTTTATCTATGGGCACCTGCTGGGTCTTCGGCGGGAAAAGAAAGAGGGGGGCATATGGTCTAACGCGGGGATCAAGAGGGAAAACGGTTGTCGATGTTTCAACTTGCCTTGATTCTGAGCCATTCTGATGGTTTGTATTGGCACTTGTGAGCTCCTCAATCGATGATTGATGATATGCAACAGTGGGTGCTTCTGAACACTACTGATGACGATTCAGAGAGTAGTCATGTGAATGTGAAGATAGGTATTTACAGATTCATAAGGATGGATTCATAGCGCTGATAGCAATTTCTTGATGAACAGACATATGACCTGACGAATGTGAAGATTTATGTTTTAATCTATGAATAGATATCTAAACTACAATCAATCCATATATCATCTAATGAATGTGAAGATTTAAGGTCTAAACTTGTGTTAGCCGGGGCGGATGACCTGGTAGATTTGGTGATCAATGTTTTTTGCATGGAGGTTCGATTTCTCTTTATGGAAAAAGATCTCCGAGACTTTGGCAGTGGAGTTACTTTTTCGGAGGAGGAGGATGATGATCACTTCTAAAAGTCTTTATCAAAATCGTCTAATGTTCTCCCTGGCAATTGTAGAAGCTTTTCTTGCTGAGTTTTTTCCCTCCAGATATTATTATTGAAATCAATGCTCGTTGACATTGCGGCTCCATTGATTAGATAAGTTGATGTTGCTAATGTTTTGTTGTTGCTGATCGTAAAGAAGTGCCGGAGGAAACCTTATCCAACGGAAGACGAAGGAGTAGATTGATACTTGAGAACATGAACGATCACTGATGTTTTGAAGCTTCCATTTCCAAGGACACATCACTGCTCTCATCATATGATGCCCAAACATTTACAAAATCTGATGCTGCTTCAGTCATATCCGAACAATAATTGCATTTGCCTTTTGCCATGAATCCTTGTGCATGCAATGAAAGCGACATGATGTACATCTGTGGCTGAACTTCTAAAGAAGCGTTCTGCTGGTGGTGATCCCCGATTAGTAGTACTTCACTTCACATGATTCTATGGAATGGATTGAGCCAATACCCTTAGACATGGAGAGTAGAAGGTGACAGAAGCCATTGTTCCTACCTTGAAGGAAACCATTAAATCTGCAAGGAGCTGGATGACATGCCATTTCACTTAGGTGTTGACACAGGGTGCTCCTATTTTCTTAAGCACAGATCTTCAAGACCTTACAGACAAGATTATGGAATTGTCTGGTTGAGATCACTGATTGCCTAGAAGGGGCAGAAGCGATAAGAGTGGCTGGAGATTGGCCCTAGTGGAGGATTCATTCCCAAAGCAGCAACTGATTTTGTTGGGAAGATCAAGAGGTATTTTCTAGAGTACAGCATATAGTAGCACATGGTAGAAGGAAGAGCAGCAGACAGGCTACAACTGCTGATGATAGAGGCGATCAAAACCAAGAAGGTTTCAGGACCGCCCTTGCTCATGATACCATGCTAAGAGTGTTGCATTGGGTTGCTGAGACATTGCAAACTTCCAGTTTGAACACCATGTATGCTGCTGTGGAGCTGTGGAGTGACCATTGTAATCCACACAATCTGTTGCCACTCTAAAGGATTTTTTCGGCAAGAGGATGAGTAATGTGATCCCCTGTTAGAGAGCATTCTAGTTTTTCTTGTGGATGTCTATAGTTATAGAAGTGTACATTTAGGCAGATCCTCCAAGGCTAGAGAAGATTCTAGAAGACGACATCTTAGGGGGGGGCACCTGTTTTGTTCTCTCATTTTTTTGCAGGTACGGGAGCTCTCAGCTGCTCAGGAGAGGTTCGGTTGCCTTAGTTCAGAGAGGGATGCAATAAGTGATACTAAGTGCTCTCTGGCTTGTGTGTCTGACATCGGTTTTCTCTATTGAAGCATCTTTACAAGGAGTCTTGTTCCGCATGTTCTCATTTGAACATTGGCATACACGTGGAGAAGAGCATGGTGAATCACACATGTTGAAGTACAGATTCCACTCAAGTATTACAAGTTGAGGACAACTCGAAGGGTACAAGGATAGGAAGCTTCCACAACAACTATAGCAGGTGCATGTTTCACATGAGTTTTCATTTTTAACATGTGCATTCCAGAATCAGTAGTGATGTCAAGGATCATGGAATAGTGAAAAGAAGCCTCTATCTTCGGTACTCTTAGAGGATGTCAAGGCTGACTTATAAGTGTTCAGCCATGCTCGTCTAAAGTTAGGACACAGAGCAGGATAGGATCAATTCAAAGTAGTGTCTATTACGGTGAAGTATCAATACTCCAACAGCTTCCGTTCGAGCAGCTAATAGTTTGCTAAAAGGAAAGAGTTGTTGACACCTATCATAAAAAAGGGTTGAAGTTTAATTTGAAGTGGAAGTTGCACAAAATTCTATGGACTCAGATACGAAGGTTGTCTGATGTTAATTGTTGCTAGTCCTTGGGCAAGGATTTTCGGTGGCAGATTCAAGAAAAATGAGTTTAAGCTAGAGGCATAGAGAACTGCTCTAAGGGAAGGACAACACCTAGCTACTGAAGGGTAGTTCTTCGGTGCTCAAGGGGGATATCCGTCAAGGCCTATGTACTGAGGCCCGCATGACTCCGACTAAGAGTTGAGGGTGGGGGAAGTTTAGGGGCTGCATGTCTTTTGGTGGTTGTGCAGGTGTACTTCGCATCGGAGAGGAGGGCGGCTAGAAAGCGTTGTTGCAAGCTCTGCAGCCGAAGTCACATCGTCATCTCGTGGGCTTCCAGATTGAAGTCTTGCTTTTATGCGGAGTGTGCAGGTAATAGGGAGAAGAGGGCATCTCCAACTGCATTTGAAGGAGAGGGAGGAAGGTAGATAATTATAGAACACTGAAGAGCTTGAGGGTCTTAAGTTCACGAAGATATGTGCTGAAAGATGGTGGAAGATGGATGGGAAGGCAGCGGTGGCACATCGATCTGAAAAGAGGGTGGCACAGAGAAACAGAGGGGAGTGTTTAATCGAACATTCTCTTGTTCATCAGATACAGACTACTGAGCAAGCTGAGGTGCTTAAGAGTTGATGAGGAGCAGTTGTCGTGCTCAAGAAACGTGAAGATATGATTCATTATGGGTGGCAACACATGGATTTTGAGTGCTGGAAAGGACGCTTCAGGTGACATTACTAGCAAGAAGATCATATTCTGAGATCTAAATTCATGGGCTACACTTAATCTTACTGTGAAGCATATAACATCACTGAATTTCTTCATCAAAAAGGCCTTCTGGCAGATTGCGTCCATTCTTGTGAAGAGTGGTGAGTACAGTTCTCCTTATGTTGTCTCTGTGTTGGTTTTAATATTGCATCCGGAAGGATCAGAGTCATAAATCGCATAATTTTGAAGGTATATCGGTGCAAAAATTTGATGCCACAATTATCTACTGTGCATACGTCTCTGCAAGTTGCAGATATGGTAACAAAAAAAATTCTACAACAAGTAGGAATATTCACTTCTTTCATGAAGACGACGATGCAAGCCAAATCAATTGCACATGAGTTTTTTATTTTTTTCTGACGTTTTCAACACGTCATAGTATCTATAAGTTGTTCCATTACAGAGCTGGACAAGAAGGAGCAAGCATTTGGGCCACACCTCCTTCACCATGGGTTTCGAAAAATGTGGAAATATCAGGACAAGAAAGGGCACCTTCACCTCCCCGAGTGTCTCCACATCCTAATTCAAGTTGGATGTTTACACCTCCTAGCTCAAGTTAGGCGCACTCACCTCACAGAGGGGAGACTCCACCTCCTAGTCCCAACTGGGTGCCTCCTCCACCTCTAAGCAGATGGGCGACTCCACCTCCTAGTCCCAGCTGGCGCCTTTGCCTCAAAGTAGCTGGGCCACTCCAGAGGCTTGGGCTCCATTCTTTGCTCAAGGGCCTCCACATTGGGCACCTGAATGGGAGCTTATCCTCCATCTTGGGCTACCCCTTCAATTGGTTGGGGGGCCCAATGGGCATCCGAGAAACCTCACACACAGCCAACTAAAACACAATCACTTGACATAAAGGACGAAGTTGATATAGGAGAAGAATTATTTAATGAAGATCTAGGTGACATCATGGATTGGATTGAGGAGACTAATAATGTTTCATGCTTTACAATAACAATGAAGGACAAAGAAGAAGAAGAAGAACCTACTGTGGAGTCTGTGGTATTAGGAGAATCGACTAAAGATCCAGAAGAGGTAAAGTTTTGAAAGGAGTTGAAGGAAGCCAAACAGAAGAACTAGTAGAAATCATATTCCCATTGGTGGAAGTCCTAGTGGGATGGACGCAAGAAAAGACCCACGAAATCACCATCAATGATAATCCAGCATTCACCAAGGAAATGTTGTTAAAGGACGAGGAAGAGGCAACTCCGAAGCCAGTTAAGGAAGTCAGCTTTGGATGAGAAGATAATCCATAAAACCTCCTACTCACAAGTTGGTTGTGGGACCACCCTCTTCTTCTCACACAGTTAATAGCACTCATGCATATTTTAAAGACATATTTGCATGGAGTTACAAAGATTTGACAGGGATACCAAAAGATTTGGGAATACACACTATTCCTCTAGTGGCAGAAGCTCAACCAATTAGAGGGAAAATGTATAGGCTAAATCCAAAATATGCAGATGCAATCAAGAGGGAAATCCAAAAAATGGAGGAAGTAGGTATCATATGTCTTGTAGAACATTCAGAATGGTTGTCTTCCATGGTTATCACACCTAAGAAGCAACCTAATAAAATCAGGGTTTGTGTGGATTTTTTAGCATTAAATAAGGTAACCATCCTTGATGGGTTTCCCACCCCCTTTTTTGAACAAGTGATATAAGATGTGGCAGGACATGTGCTGTACAGTTTCATGGATCAACCGGGTAGGAATTAGATAAATTCCTTTTGGGCATAGCAAATAGACGTTAAAACACTTCCAATGATCAACTCACTGGATACAATCAACTAGAAATCCATCCTGAAGATCAACCAAAAATAGCCTTTGTAACTCCTTGGGGAACTTATATTTACACCAAAATGGCTTTCGGCCTTAGGAATGCACCACCCACTTTCAATAGGACAGTATATCTCATCTTCAACAAGTTGCTCCTAAAATTCTTAAGAATTTTTATGGATGACTTTTCAGCCTTCTCTGGAGCAGCCTGCACAATTGGAGTAGAAAATGTACCAGAACATTTGAAGCAATCAGAACAAGTATTCCAATGTTGCAGAAAGACATGTTTGAAACTCAACCCTAACAAATGCCACTTCTTGGTAACCCAAGGAACCTTGTTAGGACATGTGGTCTCTACTAAAGGGATGACTCCAGATCTAGATAAGTTAATGTCAATTCTTAAGCTTCCAAGACCTATAAATGCGAAAGAGGTCTAGAGCTTCTTGGGGCACACGGGATATCACCGGAAGTTCATACGCATGTATGCAGAGGCAGCACGACCACTTTCATGACTTACCAGTAAAAGTTTTCCCTTTCATTGGTTTGAAGAAGAAGAATCTACATTCACTTATCTAAAAAAAAGGTTGGCATCTACACCTATACTGATCTCACCAGATTGGTCTAAGACATTTCACATGCATGTAGACGCAAGCTTGTATGCAGTAGGAGCTATACTGGCTCAACCAAGCGAAACACACAAATTAGACCAGCCCATTCATTATGCGATTAGGCTCCTCTAAAAAGACGAGAACAACTATAGCACTACAGAAAGGGAAGCATTGGCTATTGTATTTGCCCTCAGGAAATCCAGGTGCTATTTATTAGGCACTACATTCACAGTGATTACTGATCATTAAGCTTTAAAATATTTGTTGAATAAGCCATAAGTTGCACGAAGAGTATGGAGATGGTTGCTTCTCTTTCAAGAATTCAATTTTGAAATTGTACAGAGAAGCAGTAGGCAACATGTCATTGCAGACACCTCTCTCGCATCATCTCTCTCGCATCAGACACCCAACTCAGGCAACAAAGGGAGTAGAAGATGATTTCCCAGACAACCAAATATACAAGGTAAATTTAGCACCTATATGTTATGATGATTTGACTCTGCTCCTAGGAAAAGGTCAATTCCATATCGGGTCTACTCCATTAGAAAGGCGTACACTCTTGAAAAGCAAGAATTTCATAATGGAAAAAGAAACCCTCTATAAGGTTGGCCCTGATGGAATGTACAGAAAGTGTCTTCAACCACATGAAACAGAAACTGTTCTTCAATTGGCACATGAGGGTAAGTCTAGTAGTCATTTTCCTGGACATATCACTTCCCTCAAGATACTCCAAAGTTGCCTATGGTGGCCATATCTCTTCAGAGATGCCACTAAGTTTGCAAAGGCATGTGATGTTTGTCAGCGATGTGTGCCCAAACCGACATGCAAAGGAACCAACCACTTAATATCTACGTATCTTGGCAACCCTTTGAGCATTGGGGAATAGACTTTGCCAACCCAAATTTTCTCGTAGCACGAGATTCTGGTGCAAAATATCTTCTAGTGGCGACGGATTATGCCACTAAGTGGGCTGAAGTAATAGCCTGTAAGGAATGTACTACTAAAACGGTAGCCACCTTCTTGTATGATTACATCTTTTGCAGATATGGATGTCCAATAGAGGTAACCATAGATCAAGGATCCCATTTCGTCAACAAGGTACTGACTTTAATTTTTGAATTGTTACAGCAAGAGAGTAACGGAGTGATTACATCAAAACAAGGGAATGCAATGGTGGCCTTTTGGGAGAATAGTGGGAGAATAGGAGGAGGTTGCTGTAATGAGGATGAGGGGAGGTGGAGTGGTCGCCCTAATGAGGATGAGGGGAGGTGGAGAGGTTGTCCATATGAGGATGAGGGGAGGTGGAGAGGTCGCCGAATTGAAGATGAAGGGAGGTGGAGAGGTCGCATAATTGAAGATGAGGGGAGGTGGAGAGGTCGCCCAATTTGGGGATGAGGGGAGGTGGAGAGGTCACCCAATTGAGGCGTGGAGTGGTTGCCTTAAGGATGATGAGGGGAGGTGTAGGGTCGCTTAATTGAGGATGAGATGAGGCAGAGTGATTGCCTTCCTTATGATGAAGGGAGGTGTGGGTGGGTGTTCCAAGTAGGGGGGAGGGAAGGGGAGGTCCCCTTGTGAACTTTAGAGGGAGGAGGAGGGGAGGTCGCCTTATTCAACTTTAGAGGGAGGAGGTGGGGAGGTCACCTTAAAGATGATGAGGGAAATTGTGTTTGGGTGGTCGCCCAAGAATGGATGGGTGGAGTGGAAGATGTGGGTGGTCACCCAAGTAGGGGAAGGGAGGAGTGGAGGATGAGGTAGTGGAGTGGTTCCTAGTGAGAAGGGGAAGTATGCTTGGGGTGGTCACCCAAGTTAGCGGCCAATTGGAGGAGTGGTCAACCAGGGTGTATGAGGGGAGGAGTGGAGGAGGGGAGGGGTGGTCACCCAAGTTAGGCAAATTTGGAGGAGTGGTCGTCCAAGGTGTATGAGGGGAGGAGTGGAGGGGTGGTTGCCCAAGTTAGTGGCAAATTGGAGGAGTGGTCGCCCAAGGTGTATGAGGGGAGGAGTGGAGGGGTAGTCGCCCAAGGGAAGGAGGAGGGGTGGTCACCTGAGCATTAGGGAGATGGGGGGGAGGTTGCCCTAGTCAACTCTAAGGGATGAGGTCGCCTTACTTGAAGATGAGTGATGGAGGTGGGGAGTTGCAAAAGGCACCACGATGAGGAAGGGTGAAGAGGTCGCCCAATTTGAGGATGAATGGAGGTGGAGAGTTGAAGAAGTTGCCAAAGTGAGGGGGGAGATGTCGCCCATTTTAGGGCAAATTTGGAGGGATGGTTGCTAGATGCACTAGACAGGAAATATGGGCATAGGAGGGTGGTTGCTTATGTCCAGATGCATGAGAGAGGTTGGGGTCGCCAATTCTAGGATTCAAGGGTGAGAGGTCACCTTTGTCAGATCTAGAGGGAGGCTATAGAAAGGAGGAGGGAGGCTAGAGGGAGGAGGAGGGGAGGTCGCCCCTCTATATGAGGGATAGGGAGGGGAGGCGGCCCTAGTCAACTTTGGGGGAGGAGGGGAGGTGGCACTTCTTATGAGGGATAGGGAGGGGAGGTGGCCCTAGTCAACTTTAGAGAGAGGAGGAGGGGATGTGGCCCTTCTGTATGAGGGATAGGGAGGGAAGGTGGCCCTCTAGAGGGAGGAGGAGGTCTAGAGGGAGGAGGAGGGGAGGTCTCCTTAAAAATGATTAGAGGGAGAGGGAGGGGAGAGGTAGTTCACTTGAAGATGAGGAGAGGTGAGGGAAGTGATGGAGACCTCTGAATCTCCCAAGGCTTGATCTATATTGATTTAAGAACACCTCTATATCAATCATAGACCAAACTTTTCACAAATGTTACCTTGATTTAGAAAATCATTCACAATCACTTCTTTGAGTGAAGTTTTTTCTTCTTCAAGAAGTCTGCTTAGAGATTAACTTCATTACCTGCACATATCTTCAAATTTCTTCAATATAATGATATACATACCTTCATGCTACCTTTGTGCAATTATATCATCCATTAGATCTTCAAAAGAATCATTAAAACTCTGATTTGATAATTAAGATCAAAGATATGTCAGAAATTGTCTTCCTGAACATGTGACTTTGAAATAGTCAACTTCTAAGGTTGATTTCTCACAGCACAAGTCCCGTTTTGCTAAATGCTTTTAGCCATAGCTTCCTCACCTTCCAACTTAGATTTTGAATGATCATTCTTCATAAAAAAATTTACAATGTGCATTGAGTTCCAAGCAAAGCATTGACATGAAAAAGTATGTGACTCTGAGAGTTCTAGCTACAGACTTTACATATACATGTTCCTATTGATCATACACACAACCTGAAAGGCATTAGACCTTTCAGGTGTACAACCTGAAAGGAATTAGACCTACAATGTGTACAATAGATTTATTGATCCACTTGATCAGGCTGAGAGAAATCAGAGAAAGACTTGATGCTAACTCAGAAAGATGACTCTCTACACATCTATCTCATGGACACTTTCTTCTAATGACTCTCACACCTATTTCTTTACATTATTGACTTATATACATATGATTCTAGACTCATCTTGCATGTATTACATTACTCCTTATCATTCTAATGATCATCTATACTCATAGCACAAGAATTTTCATCTGTAATGTACATATGTATACAGGCTACATTTCTAAGATCTCTTCACTTTCTTCAATGACTTCTTTGGCTTCATTTTTGTTCTACTTTGCTTCAAGTTCTTCATAATCACCAATTAGGGATTGCTTTGCTCCAACAGCTCCCCCTCAATCACTAATTGTGATTATATCATTCTTCTTTATTCTTGCCATCTCTTTAAACTTCTGTAGCTTAGGTCCATCTAAGCTCTTTGTCAACACATCCGCAACTTGCTCTTTTGTTGGTGTATACAATACTGCAATATCTTTATCAAGTACCTTTTCTCTCAACAAATGATACTGAATCTCTATGTGTTTAGTCTTGGTATGAAAAACAGGATTAGCTACCAAATATAATGAACTCATGTTGTCTCCAAAAATAATTGGAGTGGTCTAATCAGTTCCAAAATTCCTCAATAAGGTCTTCACCCATATCACTTCTTTTGCATCCTCTACCATTCCTTTATACTCAGCTTCTGTGGATGACAAAGAAAATAACTTATCTCCAATATAACAGAGATAACCATGAGTAGATCTTCTATCATCTAAATGACCTGCCCAATCTGCATCACTAAACACTTTGATTCTTGTGTCAAAAGTAAAACCATAATACAAACCTTCACTCAGAGTACCCTTGATATATATGAGTACCCTTTGAGCTGCAATCCAATGAGTTTTCTTTGGACAATGCATAAATTGTGATAAGACGCCAACTCCATATGATAGGTCTGCTCTTCTCAAGGTAGCATAGATCAAACTACCTACCAAACTCTGATATTTCTTCATGTCATTAAATTCTTCTCCTCCATATCTGCTTAATTATGATTTACCTCCAATGGTATGGTTGAAGACTTGCAATCTTCCATGTTGAACTTGACCAAAAGATTCTTCAAGTATCTCTCGTGTGTAACATATACTCCATGTTGAGTATACACAATCTGCATTCCTAAGAAATAAGAAAAGTTTCCCAAATCACTTATCTTAAACTCCTTCTCTATTTGCTTCTTAAGCTCCTTGATTCCATGAGCATCTCTACCTGTGACAATAATATCATCAACATAAATACACATATATATGAACCCATCTTCACTTGCCTTCACTAGCAAGCTACTATCTACTTTTGAAGCTTGATATCCACATTCATTCAAGAACTTAACAAGCCTGTAATTCCATACCCTTGGGGCCTGGTTTAAACCATACAAAGCTCTCTTGAGCTTACATACATAATCTGATCCAATTGAATCCATGAAAGGTTTCTCCATGTACACTTCATTTGTAATATATCCATTCAAAAATGCATTCATCACATCTAATTGTGACAACTTCCATCCTTTACAAGCAGCAATAGCAATTAGAGTTCTAATTGTAGACATCTTAGCAAACTGGATTAAAGGTTTCATCATAATCTATCCCATAAGTTTGGGCATAACCTTTAACCACAAGTCTAGCTTTGTATCTAGACACCTCACCATTTGCAAACCTCTTTGTCTTATACACCCACTTACATCCAATTACCTTGTGGTTCTTTGGTCTTGGCACCAATTCCCATGTCTCATTCTCAAGTAGAGCATCATACTCGTCTTGCATTGCCTTCTCCCAATTCTGCTTTCCTTTAGCTTCTTCATATGTAGTTGGATCTTCTTCTGTCTTTAGAACATAAGCATAATCTTTTGTTGTTAAGCAAGATGTATCATAGCTATACCTGATGTTGGAGATAGATGTCTGCGGAAGCACGCGAACAACACAAGGAAGAAGAAGAAGCTTGGAGAACAAACACACGATACTGAATGTATTACTAGAGAATGTACAAATATAAGTAGCCCATTAGGGCAATAGGCGTATATACAAGCCGAGGGAAAAAAACCTCCTAAAGACGGAAAAAAGTGCCCCGGTGGTCCTAGTGTGTTCACACACATCACTACCTAAATATATCAACAAATCCCCCCTGGGAGTGATTCGGTGAACAAGTAGCTGACACTCATGTATAAGGAAGTGCCAAGCTATGTGGAAATCACTCCACAAAAGGAAGTAAGCCCAAAGCTTTGCGGAAAGCCTCAAACTTCTCCCTAGGCAGAGCCTTCGTGAAAAGGTATGCAATGTTCTCCTGCGTGGGCACATATGCCAAGCTGATCTCCCCAGCAGAGAACCTCTCCCTCACATAATGATAATGCACCTCAATGTGCTTAGTGCAAGCATGGAACACAGGGTTCCTCGCAACTGCCAATGTGCTCTGACTCTTAGTGAAGATGGTGGTGGCAGAAGTCTGACCAACACCCAAATCAGCCATAAGGCATCTGAGCCACACACACTCAATAGTAGCTATGAAAGCTGCCCTATACTCAGCCTCACAACTTGAAGTGGCCACAGTAGGCTGCTTCTTGCTCAGCCAAGATATACATGAGCTACCAAGCATGAAACAAAAACCACTGGTGGACACACGAGTGTCATAGCAACCAGCCCAATCTGAGTCAGAAAAAGCATGCAAATCTGGTGGTAGTGATCCCCCCTTGGGATAAAACAACCCAAGTAGCCGAGTACCACTCAAGTAGCGAAAGATGCGCTTAACCGCCTTCCAATGCATGAATCCTGGGCAATGCATAAACCTGCTCATCTGTGAGACAGCAAACTGAATATCTGGCCGAGTAATGCATAAGTAAATCAAGCATCCAACAGCCTGCTGATAGAGAACAGCATCAAATGCATCTCCAGCATCATGAAGTCTCAATCGTAAACCTGTCTCCATAGGAGTGGCAATAGGCTTACAGTCTTCAAGGCCAAGATGCTGCAATAATGTGTCAATATATTTCGTTTGACACAAAGCCATTCCACCATCAACTTGCATAAACTGAATGCCCAAATAGTGATGCAAATGCCCCAAATCAGACATCTCAAATGAGGCATGCAAATCAGCCTTGAAATCAGCAATATGCTTCTCAATAGGACCAGTGAGCAACATGTCGTCAACATAGACAACAATGATTGGAAGTACATCATTAGCACGCTTAACATATAAGGTGCTTTCAGTTGGACTGTTCTCAAAACCATGTGCAACCAGATAGGCATGTATCTTCTCATACCAAGCACGTGGTGCTTGCTTTAAACCATATAATGCCTTCTTTAACTTGCACACCTGGTTTTCATGCCCTTTCTGCACAAAGGCATGGGGCTGAAAAACATACACTTCTTCATGCAGGTCACCATTCAGAAATGCTGTTTTAATGTCCAAGTGATGTACATTCCAACCATGATGGGTTGCAAGTGCACAAATGCTCCGAACAGTAGTCATACGGCATGTAGCTGCAAGGGTCTTATCAAAATCAATGCCTCTTTCCTGCGCATAACCCTTTGCAACAAGCCTAGCCTTATACCTGTCAACTGTACCATCAGGTTTACGCTTCAGCTTGTATACCCACTTAGTGCCAATGGACTTCTTGCCAGGAGGCAATTCACATAAAGACCATGTACCATTCTTCATTATAGCATCTTATTCAGATTGCATAGCAACCATCCAATTTTCTGAATTCTGTGCTTCATCAAAAGAAACAGGCTCATTCTTATCATAGAGACTAGACGCAGCCATAACATAGCAATCTCATGCAAAGGAGGCACTATGAGAGCCTGAACGAGTACGATATGACATAGGTGCATCTAATTTGCTGTCACGCAAAGTCTGCACCAGTCATTTTGGCATAGTTTTTGCCTGCTCAATATCAACTCTCTCATCAATAAGTGCATCATGTAAATCTACATCAGAAATGGAATGATCTGCATCATCATATGAAACCTGCAAAGGCTGAGAAGTTGCCTCATTAGGACCATCACTAGACTGTCCACCTATAAAAAGAGGCATCAAAGTATCATAGATGTCTTTGGAGCTAACATATGTCTCCTTAGTACATGAAAGCAATGGCTGAATAGCATCTTCCACAAAGACAACATCACGGCTAACCAGAATGCGTTTAGTATGTGGATGATACAGACGATAGCCTTTACTTTCAGAACTGTACCTAACAAAAATACATTTTACTGCCTTATCATCCAATTTTCTGCGATGTTGTTCAGGCACTAGTGCGTATGCCAAACAACCAAAAACACGCAGATGAGCAACAAATGGCTTGCGGTCATGCCAAGCCTCATATGGAGTGATAGACTGCAGCGCTTTAGTGGGACACCTGTTCAGTACCTATGCTGCACACATGACAGCCTCAAGCCAGAAACTATGTGGTAAAGCCTGACTCTTGACCATGCACCTCGCCATCTCCATGAGTGACCTATTCTTTCGTTCAGAAACTCCATTTTTTTGAGGTGTATACAGCATTGTACACTGGTGTTTTATCCCACGTTCAGCCAGAAATGCATTAAAATCAGAAGACATATATTCCCCCCCTTGATCAGAACGGAGGGTGCCCATTTTACATGCTAACAGATTTTCAGCCAAAACCAAAAACTGTTTAAAGCACATGAACACTTCTGACTTTGCTTTGAGTGGATATAACCAAGCATGCCTGGAAAAATCATCAATGAAAGTCACAAAGTAAAGGTAATTTCCAAAAGAAGGTGTCTGCATAGGACCAAAGACATCACTATGTACAAGTTGCAATTTCTGAGTAGCCCGAACTGAACCATCTTTTGGAAAGGATGAACGCTGCATTTTGCCCAAAATACGGCCTTCACAAACATGTTTTCCAGGTGCCTCAAGTTTGGGCAAAGAGGACACCATTTCAGATTTTGTAGGCATAGCAAACTAGCGAAATTCAGATGATGAAAGCGTGCATGCCAAAGCTTTGCATCTGACATAGCCTGAGAATCATTTACTGCACATGCCAAATCATTTACAGATCTTTCATAGTCTATGAGCTTATACAACCCACGACATAAAATGGCAGAAGCAATAATCACATCGCCATTTGAGAGATCATGAACTGTACACCTGTCATCAACAAATTTCACAACCAAGCCAATCTTGGCTAATGCAGAAACTGATAACAGGTTCTTTTTTATCCCTGGCACAAATAAAGCATCTGACAAAGTGAAAGAACTACCATCAGCAGTAGTCAAAATGATCTTACCAACTCCCATAATAGGATAAGAGGAGTTGTTGGCGCATGTAACAGTATTCCCTATAGGGGCAGGCTCGAGTGAAGAGAAGAAACTATGCTGCGAGGTAATATGTTTGGTTGCCCCACTGTCAAAATACAAAACATTTGAGTCTACTGCAGACATGCACTGATCATGAGAAGATGGGTCAAAACTGTAGAGAGTAGTAAACGCCCATTCTTCTTCCTGCACAAGATTTGCAGACTCTGTTTTTGGTGTAGAGGCCTCTGCAACAACCATTCCAGCCTCTTTCTTCTTTGCCTCTTTAGGAGCTAGTTTTAGACAGTTCTTTATGATATGATCATTCCCTTTACATTACTTACAAAACAATTTCTGCTTTTCTGATTTTTTCTCATCTTTTTCTTGGTTCTTTGAATGTGCAACATTTGTAGATTTCTGCTTACTAGTAGAAGAGTTCCATTTTCCTTTGCCCTTCTGACTAGCCAGGAAAGCTTGATCTGCAACTCGCATAATGGACTTGTTCTACCTAGACTGATTTTCCTGCAACAGAACAGAGACTAACTCCTCAAATGATAAGGCATTTGGATTGCCTTTCATCATCAACCGAAGAGTAGAAGCAAAACTCTGATATGAGTCAGGAAGACCATTCAGAACGGTCTGCACAACTAAGCTATCTGGTATAACCTCATCAGCAGAAATCAACTGTTCTTTCAAATCTTTGATCTTCATTAGGAAATTGTCTATAGAATCACCTTCATTCATGTTCTCACTCTCCAACTGTTTTTGGAGGTAAGCAACACGAGCCTCATTCCTAGCTTGGTACAATGTGGTAAGTGTATCCCAAGCATCCTTAGTTGTTCTCCAAGAGCGAATATGAGGAATAATGGCACGTTTGACAGACAAAGCTATCAATGCATGTGCCTGGGCATCTCTACCATCCTAGCGAATCTGCTCTGCAATAGGTGCAGCAAAAACAGCAACACGAATAGGAATCTGCGGAATATCATCTTCGACACCATCTTCATCAGCTCCAGCACCTGTATTTGCAGTACCTGTAGTCAGAGGTGTAACAGGACGTCTTTCAACACCCTGCACAATGTTCCATAATCCTTTTGCAACCAATACATGTCGCATCATATAAGCCCACAATGGGTAGTTGGTACCATCCAACTTATCCTCAACAGCCAACATACGGAATACATCATTGCTTTCAGCCATGGCCGGTGACTAAAATACCTTGATGCAAAAAATTGACTGTATCTCAAAAAGTTGAACAAAACTACCTAGACGAGTTCTACTAGACCTATAGCAGACTTCGAGACGCTTATACTGGCGAACAGAAGCCGGTATATACCTTTGGCACAAAAAGATGAAATAACCTACACAAGCATTGCGATAGTGTGTTCGAAGGCCGAAACGAGTTCAGATTGCGATTTTGGCACCACAAGGCGAAGCTGTTTTGATCTCGGAAACACGCTGAGTATGCTCACCAAAATTCGTGCGATTCTGAGACTGCAAATGGAGGAGTGTCGATGGCACCCTAGATGAAGCGACGACCTGATCTGATACCAATTGTTGGATATAGATGTCTGCGGAAGCACGCAAAGAGCACAAGGAAGAAGAAGAAGCTTGGAGCACAAACACACGATACTGAGTGTATTACTAGAGAATGTACAAAGATAAGTAGCCCATTAGGGCAATAGGCGTATATACAAGCCGAGGGAAAAAAACCTCCTAAAGAGGGAAAAAAGTGCCCCGACGGTCCTAGTGTGTTCACACACATCACTACCTAAATATATCAACACCTGATAGTTTCTTTTCTTTCTCTCAAAGATCTTATGACCTGTGCACTTCTTGAAGTCTCAGCCACATTTGATTCTGGATCAAATCTTGGCCTATCTTCATCATTGCCCTGCAATTTAGTTTTACATTTAACATCATTAATATCTTCATCATACACCTTTACTTTTGTCTTCTCGTATTTCTTCAACATCTACATAACCATATTTTGACCCTCTATACCATGTACTTTGCTCATCAAATGTAACCTCTTTTGTAACAAGAAATTGCTTTGTAGATGGACTCCACAATCTGTAACCCATCTGTCTATCATCATACCCGATAAACACATACTTCTCTGTTGGTGCAGGACAATCACCAATTGATGTTTTGACATGGAAATGAAGTCAAGGATTTGAGAAGAGAACAAGTTGTGAAGCTTGAAGGAAGGACACATTCAGAATTTGGAAGATGTGTACACATATGTACATTATGTCAGAGATAGTTCACTTATATCTTTGAATAGTCATTAGCTTGTAAATTTTTGTCTATATATTACTTGGAAAATGTCGGGACAAGAAGGGGAGAGAATGTAGAGCATGAGAATTGAGTAGAATTAGAAGTCATTAGACATTTATGAAGAGATTAGAATAGCTCTCTCATCCAGATGTAATTTTTGTCAGAAATGAAGAGAAGTTGCGCCCGATGTTTTTGTGCATTCTCCTTCTGTGCTTGATCTTTTCAAGACTCCTTTTGTAGATGTCTAAGTCCATAGTTAATGATTATATGGTTAAAGTTTGAGAGCCTAATTGTAAACATGCTGTGAGAATTATGAGTAGGAACATTCATATGTAAAAGAGTGTTCACAGTTTTCTGAAACAGGCGCATTTTTGATGGTCAATGATTTGATCATTTCTCACTGCACAGATTAAAGTTTTGCATGAGTGAGGACTCAAAATCTAAGTTGAGAGGTAAGCCATCTATGGCTAAAAGCATTTGCTTAAACGGGTTATAGTTTTGGAGAACCATGTCTTAGAAGTTGCAGGTGTCAAAGTCAACTATACAGAGAGATAGTTTCAAACATAGGTAGATTGTTTGAATCATTTCACATAATCTACTCAAGCTTTTGAAGTGTTTTAACTTGGAGGAGATGCACAATCACTAGGCAAAACATTCTACAAAGTTTTATCAACAACTTTACACGAATGATTAGTAAATGAGTGATTAAGGTGGAGCAGACTTTTTTGAAAAATGACTTTATTCAGAGTTAGCTAATTTCTTGATAATTTGGTGCTTGTTTTCAAAAATTGGTTGGAGTTTAAAGTTATTCTTGATATAGAGGTGGTCTAACATCAAGGATAGCTTGTTCTTTTGGAGATTAACACTCTCCATCAGTGGTATCAGAGCAAGAAGTATCAAAATTGAGGAAAGGAAGACTCCGACTGCCGCAGACATACAAAATTCAACATCTGAAGGTTCAAAAGGTGAAAGCTTGAGGGAAAAGCTTGAGAAGGAGGTCATACGACACCAAGGAATCCAGAAGGAGTATTATTCGAAGTAAAGGTACATCTGTTACTCATAAAGTTTAAAGAATTCAATACACAGGAGAAGAAAGGATGGGAGATTCTCTTCAAATAGAGAAATTGGATAGAGAGAACTATCCAGCATGGTCAATGAGGATGGAAGCTCATCTTATGAGCAAAGACTTGATAAGTTACATTACAGGTGAAGAAGAAAAGCCTCAGTTCAGAGATCCTAGTGTTCCAACTAGGGAGGAATTATCATATTTGAAGAATTGGATGAAGAGAGATGCTCAAGCTAGGAGCATTATCTATATGGAAGTCAATGACTACTTGCTACCTCACATTAGAGGTCTTGAAAGTGCAAGTGATATATGGAATGCTTTGGAGGAGCATTTCCAAAACACCACAAAGTCAAGGAAGGCATCCTTGTGGGCAAAATTTACCACTTTCAAGAAGAAGGCCTCTCAATCCATCTCAGATTATGTAACAAGGATGAAAGACATTGCAGATGCATTAGGAGCTGTTGATGAAGACATTGAGGAGGATAAATTGGTAAGGCAAATCCTCACAGGTTTGAGAGGTGATGACAAATGGAAGCCATTCATTCTATCTACTGAATTATCACTTGATCATTTTACTCCTGACTTAAATCAGTTGCTAGGACATATGTTAACCTTTGAGCAAGATGTCAAAGGTGAAGGTGACAAGAGTACAGGTCATGCAATGTACTCAAAGGATAAGAAGAAAAATAGCAAAGGGAAGCAACAAGCAAATGAAGATGAAGGTACAACTAGGCAAGCCAACTTCCTAAGAGGAAGAGGAGGTGGCAAAGATAGAGGAAGAGGCAGGAATAATAAAGATGGAGTCAAAGCTTGCTAGATTTGTGGTAAGACAAATCACTTAGCTAATGATTGTTGGCATAATAATCAGAGTAATGGTGGATATAATCAGAATTTTAATTCAAGAGGAAGAAGTGGCAGAAGTCAAAGAGGTAACTTCAGAGGAAGAGGTAGTAGAGGTTACTTTGGAAGAAATACAGGTAGAGGATTCCAAAATCAACAATACAATAATACCTACTACAATTATGCTTCAGATCAGAAGGAGGATTCAACATTGATAATGAATGCAACTTGTGAAAGGCAAAGTGAAGACCAAAGAGTCTTCTACATTGACTCAGGGTGTAGCAATCACCTGAGTGGTAACATAGCATTGATGACTGATTTGGAAAATAAGGTATCTAATCATGTTGTTCAAACAGGTGATAATACAAAGCACAATGTGAAGTCAATTGGATCAGTGAAGGCCAAGGATGGAAGTACTCTCTTGAGTAAGGTCTTGTATGTTCCTACAATTCCTAAGAATCTGATAAGTGTAGGACAAATTGTTGAAAAAGGTTATGAAGTGAGATTCACTAATGAAGGAGTGTTTGTGGAAGACCCTAGCAATGGGTATTAACAAATTGTTTCAGGGAAGAAAGAAGGAAGGTTGTTCACATTGAAGATTCAAGGTAATGTTGGTCATGCCTTGTTTACTTATGGAGGACATAAGATCTCTGAGTTAGATCTTTGGCACAAGAGGCTTGGACACTTCAATGAAAGAGGTATCAAAGATATGATTAACAATGGTTCAGTGCTTGGATTGCCTAATGTTGCAGGTCAACATATGACATACATATGTGAGGCATGTCAATTATGTAAGGCTCATAAGCAATCTTACTCCAAGCATGGTTTCATGTATTCAGAGCAGCTTGAGTTGGTACACACAGATGTGTGGGGACCATCAAAGGATTTCAGTATCAATGGTTCAAGGTACTATGTGATTTATGTTGATGATGCTACCAGATGGATCACTATCTATGTGATCAAAGATAAGTAAGAGGTATTTAATACATTTAAACACTATCATGCATATGCAGAAAGAATTACAGGTCATAAATTGAAGAGACTAAGGTCAGATGGAGGGGGAGAGTATTTCTCTAATGAGTTCAGTGATTACTTGTGGAATGCAGGTATAAAAAGGGAAATTACTTGTAGGTACTCTCCTCAACAAAATGGTGTAGCAGAGAGAAGAAATAGAACTCTTGTTGAGTTTGCAAGGTCAATGATGAAGGAGAAAAATTGCCCAAATTATTTGTGGGCTGAGGCTGTAAATACAGCTACTTATTTGGTCAATAGGCTACCATGTAAAGCTTTGCAGGGTATGACACCATATGAGGCATGGTGGGGTAAGAGACCAACCTTGGATCATTGCAAAGTATTTGGATGTTTGGCATATGCATATGTGCCATCACAATTAAGACACAAGTTAGAACCTAAAGCTGAAAAGTATGTATTCATTGGTTATGATGACAAGCAGATGGGTTATAGATTGTGGAGTCCATCCACAAAGAAATTCATTGTGTCTAAGGATGTTACATTTGATGAGCAAGGTACTTGGTATGCAGGTACAATTAATATTAATACAGGTGATGAAGAAGTTGTGAGTCAAAAGAAGGGTAAATCAAAGGTTCAGATATTTGATGGAGAGGAGAATAATGAAGTGCAGGTTGAAGTTGAAGAAATGCCAAGATTTGATCCTGAGTGTGAAGAACCAGAAACCTCAAGGAGTGGAGAACTTAGAAGGTCATCAAGACACAAGTGGCAACCTACAAGGTATAGCTATGATACTTCTTTTTTGGCTACCAAAGATTATGCTTACATGATAAAGGCAGATGAAGACCCTTCCACATATGAAGAGGCAAAAGGTAAGGAAAATTGGGAGAAAGCTATGAAGGAAGAATATGATGCATTAATGGAGAATCAAACATGGGATTGGGTTCCTAAGCCAAATAGTGAGAAGATCCTTGGATGCAAATGGGTCTACAAGACTAAGAGGTTTGCAGATGGAAGTGTGTCTAGGTGTAAAGCTAGACTTGTTGTGAAAGGGTTTTCTCAAACATATGGTATTGATTATGATGAGATCTATAGTCCTGTGGCAAAGATGACAACCATCAAGACACTCATAGCTATTGCTGCATGTAAAGTTTGGAAATTATGTGAGTTAGATGTGAAGAATGCTTTGCTTTTTTAAATGGTTACATTTGAGTATGATGTTTTCATGGAGCAACCTCAAGGATTCAAAGATGGAAGGTATCCAGATCATGTATGTAAGCTCAAGAGAGCTTTGTATGGTTTGAAGTAGGCCCCAAGGGCATGGAATTATAGACTTGTGAAGTTCTTGAAAGAACTTGGATTTCAAGTATCTAAAGCAGATAGTAGCTTGCTTATTAAAGCAAGTGATGATGGGTTCATTTACATGTGCATATATGTTGATGATATAACTCTTACAGGTACAAATGAGAAAGGCATTCAAAGCCTAAAGAAGCAAATGGAGAAAGAGTTCAAAATCAGTGACTTGGGAGACTTGTCATATTTTTTGGGCATGGAGATTTCATACACTCAACATGGAGTGTATGTGACTCAAGAAAGGTATTTGAGAAACTTGTTAATCAAGTTTAAAATGAATGATTGCAGGGTAGCACCTACTCCAAATCTATGCTACATTAACTAGGCCTGATTTATCATATGCAGTTGGAGTTTTGTCTCAATTCATGCATTGTCCTAGGAAAGAACATTGGATTGCAGGTCAAAGAGTGTTGAGGTACATTAAGGGTACACTCAAAGAGGGTTTGTATTATGGTTTTACATCAGATACAAACATCAAAATATATAGTGATGCAGATTGGGCAGGTAATCCTGATGATAGGAGATCAACATATGGATACTTGTGTTATGTGGGAGATAAGTTAATCTCTTGGTGTTCAAAGAAGCAACATACAGTTGCTTTGTCATCTACAGAAGCAGAGTACAAAGGTATGGTTGAAGCTGCAAAGGAAGTGATATGGCTTAAGACTCTCATGAAGAGTTTTGACACCATACAGAGTACACCTATCATTTATGGAGATAACATGAGTTCATTGTATTTGGCTGCTAATCCTATGTTTCATGCAAGGACTAAACACATTGAGATTCACTATCACTTTCTGAGAGAGAAGGTGATGGATAAAGAGATTGAAGTCATACATACTTCAACAAAAGGTCAGATAGCTGATATGCTTACCAAAAGCTTGGATGGACCAAAGCTACATAAATTCAAAGACATGGTAGGCATAAAGAAGATAGAGAAAACCTCAATTGATGATTGAGGGGGAGTTGTTGGTGCAGGACAATCACCAATTGATGTTTTGACATGGAGATGAAGTCAAGGATTTGAGAAGAGAACAAGTTGTGAAGCTTGAAGGAAGGACACATTTAGAATTTGGAAGATGTGTACACATATGTACATTATGTCAGAGATAGTTCACTTATATCTTTGAATAGTCATAAGCTTGTAAATTTTTGTCTATATATATACTTGGAAAATGTCGGGACAAGAAGGGGAGAGAATGTAGAGCATGAGAATTGAGGAGAATTAGAAGTCATTAGACATTTATGAAGATATTAGAATAGCTCTCTCATCCAGATGTAATTTTTGTCAGAAATGAAGAGAAGTTGCACCCGATGTTTTTGTGCATTCTCCTTCTGTGCTTGATCTTTTCAAGACTCCTTTTGTAGATGTCTAAGTCCATAGTTAATGATTCTATGGTTAAAGTTTGAGAGCCTAATTGTAAACATGCTGTGAGAATTATGAGTAGGAACATTCATATGTAAAAGAGTGTTCACAGTTTTCTGAAACAGGCACATTTTCGATGGTCAATGATTTGATCATTTCTCACTGTACAGATTAAAGTTTTGCATGAATGAGGACTCAAAATCTAAGTTGAGAGGTAAGCCATCTATGGCTAAAAGCATTTGCTTAAACGGGTTCTAGTTTTGGAGAACCATGTCTTAGAAGTTGCAGGTGTCAAAGTCAACTATACAAAGAGATAGTTTCAAACATAGGTAGATTGTTTGAATCATTTCACATAATCTACTCAAGCTTTTGAAGTGTTTTAACTTGGAGGAGATGCGCAATCACTAGGCAAAACATTCTACAAAGTTTTATCAACAACTTTACACGAATGATTAGTAAATGAGTGATTAAGGTGGAGCAAACTTTTTTGAAAAATGACTTTATTCACAGTTAGCTAATTTCTTGATAATTTGGTGCTTGTTTTCAAAAATTGGTTGGAGTTTAAAGTTATTCTTGATATAGAGGTGGTTTAACACTCTCCATCATTCTCTGCTTTGGGCTCTAGCTTATGTCTTAATTGTGAAGGAACATAAGCATATGCCAAACATCCAAATAGCTTACAATGATCAAGAGTAGGTTTCTTACCCCACAATGCTTCATAAGGTGTTCTACCATCCAAAGCTTTGTAGGGTAACCTATTCACAAGGTATGTTGCAGTGTTGATAGCTTCTACCCATAAGTAATTTGGACAATTCTTTTCTTTCATCACTGATCTTGCAAACTCTACAAGAGTTCTGTTTCTTCTTTCTGCATACACACACACACACACACACACACATATATATATATATATATATATATGTATATATATATACATACATACATACATACATATATATATATATATATATATATATATATATATATATATATATATATATATATATATATATATATATATATATATGTGTGTGTGTGTGTGTGTGTGTGTGTGTGTGTATGTGTGTGTGTATCTATATATACATACATAAACACACACACACACACACACACACACACACACACACACACATATATATATATATATATATATATATATATATATATATATATATATATATATATATAGAGAGAGAGAGAGAGAGAGAGAGAGAGAGACTTACATATATAGATACATACATACACACACCCAAAAAAGCAATGGATCATAAGGGACACATAAATAAAGAGTCAAGGAAAGCTAGAATGTGTAAGTGAGTACTTACAATCCCTCTTGTATGATATGGTTGCATGGTGACAATGCAAATCTGTTGTATATACCTATTATATTTATATTCACTAGGGTCTTCTTAATGTACATAGAGATATTGATGGATACATCACTCAATGTATATAAGGGGTACTTGAGCTATTCTTTGGGCCACTAGAAACATGGAAATAAAGAGAGCACACATACCTTCATACCCATTCAGCAGAGGAGATGGAGATTACTAACATACACCCAAGAAGAATCTAGGCTGACTCTACATGGCCAAACTTTGAAATTTTGGAGTGAGAACAAAACAAAAGAATTCACATGCAAGGCTTAGAGGACGCTCATCACAATATCCTAGCAATTGATAAGAAATGCATTATTTGTGAAGTAATCACACATCTATCTATCTATCTATCTATCTAATTATGTATCTATCTATCTATTTATCTATCTACCTATCTGTCTTTCCATCTATCTATCTATCTATCTATCTATCTATCTATCTATCTATCTATCTATCTATCTATCTATCTATCTATCTATCTATCTATCTATCTATCTATCTATCTATCTATCTATCTATCTATCTATCCATGTATCCATCTATGTATGTATGTATGTATGTATGTATGTACGTATCTATCTATCTATCTATCTATCTATCCATGTATCCATCTATGTATGTATGTATGTATGTATGTATGTATGTATGTATGTATGTATGTATGTATGTATGTATGTACGTATCTATCTATCTATCTATCTATCTATCTATCTATCTATCTATCTATCTATCTATCTATCTATCTATCTATCTATCTATCTATCTATCTATCTATCTATCTATCTATCTATCTATCTATCTATCTATCTATCTATCTATCTGTCTGTCTATCTATCTATCTATCTATCCATGTATCCATCTATCTATCTATCTATCTGTCTATTTATCTATTTACTATCTATCTATCTACTATCTATCTATCTATCTATCTATCTATCTATCTATCTATCTATCTATCTATCTATCTATCTATCTATCTATCTATCTATCTATCTATCTATCTATCTATCTATCTATCTATCTATCTATCTATCTATCTATCTATCTATCTGTTTCTCTATCTATCTATCTCTCTGTCTATCTATCTATCTATCTATCTATCTATCTATCTATCTATCTATCTATCTATCTATCTATCTATCTATCTATCTATCTATCTATCTATCTATCTATCTATCTATCTATCTATCTATCTATCTATCTATCTATCGATCTATCTGTCTATCTATCAATCTATCTGTCTATCTATCGATGTATCTAACCATCTATCCATCAATCCATCTATGTATCTATCAATTTATCTATCTATGTATGTTGGCAGCAATTAGGGCATCTCAAGACAAGGGAGCCGACATACGGAATCAGAGCAAAGAGAAGCACCAAATAGGAAAAGTTGCCAAAGAAGATCCGTCAAATCGGCCATTCAATTTTCCCAAGCTAATTCCCTTTTAATAGTGATTTTCATCACTACATGAACATTGGAAATACGATTTTTGGTAGATTAGAGTCCATTTTGTTCAAGCCGAGGATTCCTCGACCTTGAGGATTACTAGAAGTATTTATGTACCAATTTTCATAACTTTTAGCTCATTTGAGCCTCCAAAATAGCCTAGGGACCTAATTTTTAACTAGGCCAGACACTAGGTCTAGACAGGGCCATTAGATAGTCAAAAACTATAAAAGGAGCTAGAGAGCTCATTTTTGGAGAGAAAAAATTGTAGTTTAAACTAAGAAGAGCTCTTGTAATTGTCTTTTGATCCTAATCAAAGGTTCCATTGTGTGACTCTTTGTTCTTACCTATGCACGCATGTGTGTGTATGTGTGTGCATGCTTGTGTGCCTCTCCATCACCACTTGTGCACATCACTTGCTCGAGGTCTGCATACCATCCTCATGTCTTCTCGAATTGACATTAAAGGAGGTGCTACTCACCACTGAGGTACACCAAATTTTGGCACCGTTGCTGAGGATCGAGCTTTGAGGACGAGCGTGTGATGGTAAGACATAGAGTAGAGACATTGGATGAGTAGGTAAACATTTTCTTTTACTTGTTTTTACCTTCCCCGGCACTTCTAAACACCATATCCATTCATCATCATCTTTACCTCCATGACCATATACCTCCATCTCCATTCATTTCCTCATTTTCACTTGAGAGTGAGACGAGAGGGAGCTTGTATGCGCACTTGTTTTCTGTGTTTTCCTAAGTGTACTTGAAGGTACCAGCTTTCATAGCAGCTACAGCAGCTCAAGTAGGTGAGAAAACTGTATGTGTAGGTCCCAAGGCATTGACCTCTGCCGATTGCAATCGATAGAAAAATGTGAATTTTGGTAAAACAAAGTGCACCACCACAAAGCACATGATTAGCACATCCTAAATCACTAATTATAGTAAAAAAATTCTGTGGTTGTTTGTTAGTCACGATTGACATTGTCAATTGTGACCGACAACCATGATCGACACCTCTGTCAATCGTGATTGACACCATCGATCGTGATCGACAGCGACGATTGGCACAGCCGACCAATAGACCTTGTCAATCGTGACCAACACCATCGATCGCGATCAACAACCACGACCGAAACCTTTGTTAGTCACGATTGATACCATTGATCATGACCGAGTGAAATTTGATGATTGACACATAAATCGTATGCCCACGTGTCCATCACGACGGACACACCCCTGATTGACTGAAATCATGCCAAAATTTTTTGGAAAAGTGTCGATCATGATTGACACCATCGATCGCTATTGACAGCCCTCACGACTGACTCTATCAATCGTGATTGACTCTGTTGATCGTGATTGACAGGCCATGATGGACAGCTCTGTCCATCGCAATTGAGAGCCTTGTCGATCGCAATTGACAGGCATTTTCGGCACTCAATTTGAATACATTAGGACCAACCGATTAGGTGCTTGCATCTATGAGGACGGTTTAAGAAGATTTTTTGTCCAAATTAAAAACCCATATCAACCCATTGGGCTAGAACACCAAGTCGTCCAATTTGAGAATGGTGCATACCTAGATAAGGAAGGAACAATGTACGTGGTCACCAACCAATCGGATAGAACATATGAATTCGGTAATGTGATTCTAGAGACAGATATAGGTGACATAGAGCAAGGGAACTTAGGAAGAGATCCTAGAAATCCCTGAGGCAAATCAGTCCTGACTAGAATCATCACTCTAGAGTGGGTTCCCCAGGACAATAAGAGCATAGAATCGCTCTTAAACCAAGAGACTGACGAGGCTTTTTGGAGGTATAAACCTGACCAGCATAATGAAGTAGGAATGCTCACAATCTATGAGTTTAAAGATCTTGATAGCCTAGGCAAAGAGACCTATTTAAACAATACTTCAGAGAGGATCTTTGTGGTCTCATAACATGGTAGGCATGCCTACACTTGGAAGGCTGAATTTATTTTTCCCCATCCAGGATCTAATGCCTCTTATGGCCACCAAGGAGCTGGAACATCCCAACGTCATGGAGCTCAAAGGGGCAGGAGTAGAGATAGGCCAGAAGTAAGCTTTGCTAACCCACAAGGAAGAGAAAGAACGAGAACGAAGGCTGATAGAATGGAAAATGAGAGACATAGAGACTCAAGAAATCAAAGAAATGCAAATGAATTTTCTCTAACAGGGCCTAGAGAACACACTAGGACCTTGAGGCCTACACAATTGGTTAAGTCCATGAAGAATTGCTTCGATGGCACAAGAGACCCATATGATCATGTAGCAGAGTTTAGGCAAGCTTTGAGAGCTGAACAAGTTGAAGACTTGTTCACTCAATACAATGCGTTTGGCCTAACTCTCAAGAACACCGCATTGAGTTGGTTTTAACCGCTTCACCAAGGTCACTTTAGGAATATAGATCAAGTTCTCGAAGCGTTTATCACTGAGTTTTCTAAGGGTGATATTAGGCATAACACATCCTCCCCAATATATAGCTTCAAACAAACACCTAAAGAGACAGTCAGGCTTGCAGGACAAAGATTTAGGCAATACCTAGAGAGATGCCCAATGCCAGAGCTACCCACTCCAGCCAAACAAGTGGCTTTATTCCTAGATGGATTGTTGAGTACCAAATTGAGATCCTATGTGTAGTTGAAGGACCCTCGAACCATAGAAGAGTGTGTATGCATGTGCATAAACATTGAGGATAACCTAGGGGAGGAATTAAAGCTTTCAAAAATCTACAAAGATTCAGATAGCTCTATTAGCCTCAATTCAAATCCATCCACATCTATTGAGGAACTTGTTGAGAAAGTAGCTCAAAAGTTAGGAGTCTTTAGCAAACAGATACCCAGACTTGCCCCAGTTAAGCGATGCTATACTTGTGGAGGAGACCATATGGCTAATGTGTGCCCAATTATGACTCAACCCCAAGTGAACCCTAACAACCAATAATCCACCATAGAGAGGAGATACACTAACCATACTAAAGAAGATTGCCCATATAATAAGCAAGCAGTTAGGCAGAATTATCCACAACAAGGGAGATATCAGAATTAGCACCCTCAACAACAGTATGGTAGGACCTAGCAACCCTATCAACACCCTATCAAGGGCAGCAAAGACCTCAACCAATTCTACACGTTTTTTCATTTTTTTCATTGTTTTTTCCCATTTCATTTTTCAGGTATTGTTTGCTCACGTTTGTTTTTTCATTCTTGTATCTTATGTCCTTTGAGAGAGAAAAAGGGAAAGAGGAAACCATCTCTCTTCCCTCCCTCCCTCCCTCCCTCTCGATTATTTCAAGATCATTTCTCTTTTTCGTTGTTGTTGTTGATGTGTTTTGTCTTTTTACAAGAGAGAGAGAGAGAGAGGAAGAGAGTGGGAGAGAGATTAAACTATATCTCTTCTCTCCTCTTTATTCCCTCTCTCCATAGGCCGATGCTACGTTTCAAGAAAGGCGGACAGAGAGAGAGAGAGCAATCGGTGTTTTGATATGCTAGCTGCCTGATTAGGTTCCTTGTACATGAGACTCTTATGAACTCTAGAGGCTCACCATGTTGACCTTGCTCGTATGCAACATTCTTGTTCATTGCAACTCTCAGCAATCTATCCAGAGAAACCTCATCCTCATCCTTTCTTCCAATTAACCATACCCACCATGCCTCCTACTCAAATCATCCTTGATAACCTCACTCTTCTTACCAACTATGCGAACATGCCCACTCATCCACTATCTAAAATTAAGAGAGAGAGATATTCTAAAATGTTTTATTATTGGCTTGTAATTAATTTTACCATCAATTATAATTATTACTTTATCCCATCTTTCTTCTATCAAGACGACAAGATTATTGGCGAAACCCACTTATTTGCTAAAGATAGAGGTAAAAATTGGTATAAGTGTAGAGGAAAGGCCACGAGGTGTCTTCATCTAAGCGAGTTCATAGGCAATTGCTTTGATTGTGATATGACAATAGGGGGCTGCGTCCATTTCACAAATACACACACACAAATAGAGAAAGAAGGGGCAGAGATGCTCGAAGCTATTCCTTAAAAAGAAGCTATTCATGCTATGGACTCTTGTGCCTCTCTTCTTCATTCGTTTTGTATTCTCTTCTTCATTCTCTTCTTCATTCGTTTGGTTACTTTTAACATAATGCTATTTTTTTTCAAGCTCACATGCGTACTTTGGTAGCATGGAGTTGTTTTATGGGTGAACAGTCAATGACTGACTTCATGGACAAATAGCCAAATTTCGATTTAAGTCAGGCAAAGGATGGTCATTATGTGAAAATAATGGAGGTAGTTATGTGTGGTAGAATCGCATGATGCAATAATCTGCAAGACCTACACACACACAGAGAGAGAGAGAGAGAGAGAGCGATAGAGAGAGAGAGAGAGGGAGGGATGGAGACACAGAAAGAGGATAAGAGAGAGAGAAAGGAGAAAGAGAGAGAGAGAGAAAGAGGGGGTTTGATATTGTTTTGTACCTTTGTTTTGCTTTGTTTATCTGTTTTAAATCCATTAAGAAGATTGAATATATAATAAACAAAATGAACGTAGGCTTTTTTAGGAATTAAATAAATAAAGAAAATAGAAAGGTAAATAATTAAGAAGGAATATAAGTGTAAATAAAAGGAATCAATTTTAAAATAAAAAGTAAAGAATAAAAAGAAATGCAAAAATAGAGTGTAAAGTAAGTAGGGAAAATAGAAATAGAAAAAAGAAAGAAAAAAATTCAAGTAGAAAATAATAAAAAATAAATCATACTTTTTTCCCTTATATTAATAATTTTTTTTCCCATTGCATTTGCAAAAAACATCAAAGATTTAAAGAAACGTATAGAGCCGAAAGTCATTTTTTGCTCTATATGTGAGAAGACCGACGCGAAAACTACTTATTCAATACACAATGTAGCAAAGTTTTTAATGATCATTATCTATTTCAAGGATCCTCTACATTGATTTCATTTAGTTTGTGTTAGTAATATATCCCATACTTTTTATATTGCCCATGGATGGCAACAAAGTTGATCAACATATGATTGTCAAGGTTTCCACTCTATCTTTTGCATCACGTGTGATAATTGATAGTACATCATCTTTTGTTTAGAAATTCTTTTTGCCCAAACCTACTTCCACTACTACCCTTCTCACCAATTTTAGCCGTGGGATCCAAATTCCTCTTTCGTGGGCTTTGCTATTACCCCTAAAGCATAGGCAAGGCTTTGTAGACTATCCCTAGGAAAGGCACCCAATGTGCAAACGCCACTCGTGAGATAGGGATGACACACCCCAAGGGCCGGATCCAATCCTCATTTGTTCCCGAATACGACCTCCTTCTCTCTACCAAGCTAAACTGAATGTGAAGCAAAGCGGTTGCCATGGTGGTGCAGATCCTCAGCTCATCACCCATGCCTTCATAAGACAAAAAAACCACTTTCACACTTTAGAACTACTTGTATTATTAATTTTCAAAAATAAAATTTAAAGATATCTAGGGCCCAGTCCAACCCTCGCTCATTATTTGAAATATTTTCTTTTTGCAAATAGAGTAACTTAAATGTTGATAAATATAGAGAATAACTTTGAAAACTATGTATAGAGTCTTGGGAGACATCAAACAATTTCCCATCATTGTTTTGCTCAATAGTGGATGTTAGCATAAATTTTGATCAAAATATGCCACATACTCCCTTTGGTCAAAATATGCCCCATACTCCCTCACCTGTGCATAATCATTGCACTCATGATCATAAGGGTTTATGGGGTGCTTTCTTAGATTGATCCTATTTCTCACATGATTCGCATAGACTGTCATGAATTTGAAGGAGATCAAACCTCATCTCCATCAAATTCTTGCATAAGAAGATTCCTCATCCATTTCCTTCATTTCCATTCACACTTCAGCTATGAATGGTTGCCCAAGAAGAGCCTCATATAAACAATTATTTCCTTCTCCCTAGGCAAAGCCTTTGTAAAAAGGTCGGCAATGTTCTCCTATGTGGGCACATATGTGAAGCTGATCTCCCCTGCAGAGAACCTCTCCCTGACATAATGAATCTTTACATGGTAATCTATTGACCAAATATGTGGTTGTATTTACAGCCTCAACCCACAAATAATTTGGACAATTTTTCTCTTTCATCATTGATCTTGCAAACTCAACAAGAGTTCTATTTCTCCTTTGTGCTATACCATTTTGTTGAGGAGAGTACCTCCAACTAACTTCCCTTTTTATACCTGCATTCCATAAGTAATCACTTAACTCATTAGAGAAATACTCTCCCCCTCCATCTGACCTTAGTCTCTTCAACTTTTGACATGTGGTTCTTTTTGCATACACATGATAATGTTTAAATGTATTGAATACCTCTCATTTATCTTTGATCACATACATAGTGATCCACCTGGTAACATCATCAACATAAATCACATAATATCTTGAACCATTTATACTAAAATCCTTCGATGGTCCCCACACATCTATGTGTACCAATTCAAGCTTCTTTGAATACATGAAACCATGTTTAGAATATGATTGCTTATGAGCCTTACCTAATTGACATGCCTCACGTCTGTACGTCATATGTTGACCTGCAACATTAGGCAATTCAATCATTGAACCATTGTTAATCATATCCTTAATACCTCTTTCATTGAAATGTCCAAGTCTTTTATGCCAAAGATTTAACTCAAAGATCTTATGTCCTCCATAAATGAACAAGGCATGACTAACATTACCTTGAATCTTCAATGTGAAGAGTCTTCCTTCTTTCTTTCCTCGAACAATTTGTTTATACCCATTGCTAGGGTCTTCCACGAAAACTCCATCATTAGTGAAAAAATTTTCAACAATTTTCCCTACACTTATCAGATTCGTTGGAATTGTAGGAGCATACAAGACCTTACTCAAGAGAGTACTTCCATCCTTGGCCTTCAGTGATCCAATTGACTTCACATTGTGCTTTGTAGTATCACCCGTTTGAACTACATGATTAGTTACCTTATTTTCCAAATCATTCATCAAGGCTATATTACCACTCAGGTGATTGCTACACCCTGAGTCAATGTAGAAGACTCTTTGGTCTTCACTTTGCCTTTCACAAGTTGCATTCATGATTAAGGTTGAATCCTCCTTCTGATCTAAAGCATAATTGTAGTAGGTGTTCTTGTAGGATTGACTTTGGAATCCTCTACCTGCATTTCTCCCAAAGTAACCTCTACCTCCAAAATTACCTCTTTTGTTTCTGCCACCTCTTCCTCTTGAATTAAAACTTTGATTATATCCTCCATTATTCTTATTATTATGCCAACAATCATGAGCTAAATGATTTGTCTTACCACAAATCTAGCAAGCTTTGGCTCCATCTTTACTGCTTCTACCTCTTCCTCTACCTTTGCCACCTCCTCTTCCTCTTAGGAAGTTGTCTTGGCTAGTTGTACCTTATTCTTCATTTACTTGTTGCTTGCCTTTGTTATTCTTCTTCTTATCCTTTGAATACATTGCTTGACCTCCACACTTATCACCATCACCTTTGACATCCTGCTCAACAGTTAGCATGTGTCCTAGCAACTGATTTAAATCAGGAGTGAAATGATTTGTTGACAATTCCGTAGACAAAATGAATGACTTCCATTTCTCATCTCCTCTCAAACCTGTGAGGATTTGCCTTACCAATTTATCCTCCTCAATATCTCCATCAACTACTCCTCATGCATCTGCAATGTCCTTCATTCTTGTTACATAACCAGAAATGGATTGAGAGGCCTTCTTCTTGAATGTAGTGAACTCTGCGCATAAGGATGCCTTCCTTGACTTTGTAGTATTTTGGAAATGCTCTTCCAAAGCATTCCATATGTCACTTGTACTTTCAAGACCTCTAATATGATGTAGCAAGTAATCATTAACTCTCATGTAGATAATGCTCCTTGCTTGAGCATCCTTCTTCATCCAAGTCTTCAAATCTGAGAGTTCATCCCTAGTTGGAACACTAGGATCTCTGAATTGTGGTTTTTTTTCTTCACCTATGATGTAACCTATCAGGTCTTTGCTCATGAGATGAGCCTCCATCGTCATTGACCAAGCTGAATAATTTTCTCTATCCAGTTTCTCTATCTGAAGAGAATCTCCCATCCTTTCTTCACCTATGTATTAAATTCTTCAAGATTTATGAGGATTAAGTGTACCTTTACTCCGAATGAAGTTCCTTTTGATCTTCTTGATAGCTTCAGGCCTCCTTCTCAAGTTTCTCTTTAAACTTTCACCTTTTGAACCTTCAAGTGTTGATTTTTGTATGACTGTAGCGATCGGGGTCCTTCTTTCTTCTATTTTGATGATTTTTGCTCTGATACCACTGATGGAGAATGTTAATCTCCAAGAGAACAAGCTATCCTTGATGTTAGAGCACCTCTATATCAAGAACAACTCAAAACATTTATGAATTTGAAGGACCAATACCAGATTATCAATATTTTGAACTAATTTTGAAGAGAGTCACTTCTCAAAAAAGTCTACTGCACATAACTCACTCATTGACTAATCAAATGTGTAAAGTTTTTTATAAAACTTTGCACAAGGTGTCGTCTAAGGATTGCGCACCTTCTTCAAGTTAAATCTTCTCAAAAAATTCAGTAGATCTTGAGAAATGAGTCAAACAATCTACCTATGTCTGAAACTCTCCTCTTGTAGAGTCGATTTTGATACCTGCAACTTCTAACACATGGTTCTCCCAAACTAGAACCCATTTAATCAAATTCTTTTAGGCATAGATGGCTTACCTTCCAACTTAGATTTTGACTCCTCAAAACTTTACACTGTGCACTGAGTACTGATCAATTCTTTGACCATCGAGATTGCGCCTGTTTCAGAAGACATTCATCACTTCTTCACATACAAATGTTCCTACACATAATTCTCTCAGCCTGTTTACAATTAGGCTATCAAATATTAACCATAGAAGCATTAACTATGGAATTAGACATCTACAAAAGGATTCCTAAGATGATCAAGCACAAAAAGAGAACACAGCAAAATATCGGGTGCAACTTTTTATTCTATTTAGAAAACTTTACATCTGAATGATGAGAGATGTTCACTTCACTTCTAAGGTGTCTAATGGCTCTTACAACTTCTAATTCATCTCTCACACTTGCCCTGACTTTTCTACTTGTATATATAGGTATTATGTACAAACTCATGACCATTACCAAAGTATAAGCATGTTTAATGTACATATATATACGATCCTTTATTCTCTAATTATGCTCTAACTCCAATCTTCATGTATTGATCTTTTCTTCCTCTTTTGACTTCAAATATTTGTACAACACATCAATTGATGGTTGTCATGCACCAACAAGATAGATAGATAGATATATATAGATAGATAGATAGATAGATAGATAGATAGATAGATAGATAGATAGATAGATAGATAGATAGATAGATAGGTAGATAGATAGATAGATATATATATAGATAGATAGATAGATAGATAGATAGATAGATAGATAGATAGATAGATAGATAGATAGATAGATAGATAGATAGATAGATAGATAGATGGATGGATGGATGGATGGATGGATGGATGGATGGATGGATGGATGGATGGATGGATGGATGGATGGATGGATGGATAGATAGATAGATAGATAGATAGATAGATAGATAGATAGATAGATAGATAGATAGATAGATAGATAGATAGATAGATAGATAGATAGATAGATAGATAGATAGACAGAGGTAGAGATACATTGTAGCTCGGTGGTGAGTAGCATCTCCTTTAATGTCATTTCGAGAAGACATGAGGATGGTATGAAGACCTCGAGCAAGTAATGTGCACAAGTGGTGAAGGAGAAGCACACAAGCATGCACACACATACACACACACGTGCACACAGGTAAGAACAAAGAGTCACACAATGGAGGCTTTGATTAGGATCAAAAGACAATTACAAGAGCATCTTCTTAGTTCAAACTACAATTTGTTCTCTCCAAAAATGGGCTCTCTAGCTCCTTTTATAGTTTTTGACTATCTAGTGGCCCTGTCCAGACCTTGTGCATAGCCTAGTTAAAAATTAGGTTCCTAAGCTATTTTGGAGGCTCAGATGAGCTCTACAAATTATGAAAATTGGTACATAAATATTTCTAATATTCCTCAAGCTTGAGGACTCCTCGGCTTGAACAAAATGGAGCCTAATCTACAAAAAACGGTATTTACAATGTTCATGTAGTGATGAAAATCACTATTAAAAGGGGATTAGCTTGGGCAAATTGAATGGCCTATTTGCCGGATCTTCTTTGACTGCTTGGTTCTTCTCTTTGCTCTGATTCTATATGTTAGCTCCTTTGCCTTGAGATGCCCTGACTATTTCCAACACTCCCCCCTCTTTCACGTCTGTTGTCTTTGACAGACCCTTGCTGAGCCGAATGTTTGATGTAAGTCCTCTGGCTAGATCTGTGAGTAAGGCATCCCAATTGACTCGCCTGAATACCTCCGGATGTGGCATACACAACTTGTCTGAGTGTAGGGCCTGCTCCATAGCAAATAAGTGTAACAGATGAGAGGGTCTAGGAATGAATATTTCTAAGTGATACTCCCAGAAATCTGTGATAAACATTTCTTCAAACGTCTGTTTGAAGCATGCTGGGAGATATTTGATACGAGCATGCCATGCATATACAACATCGACGGATGGGGTGGTGCTCATATCATAGACTAGATTGAGGTTTGCCTTCACTGAAGCCTAGGGCCGAGAGGTGCAAATCTTTAACATTTTTGAATGTACGGAATGTGACAAGCATGAGTTTGAATATTTTGAGGCACATATATGCCATTACATCTGGTACATTCTTGAACCTACTGCCCCAATGCCAAATGGTGGAAATCATATATGCTACCATTGCTCGACCATGTGGCAATGCCAAATATACATAGTTGAGCCATTTGTCACATCCTTTGACATTCTTTATTGTGTTAGAGAACTCAGGCCATGATCATCGTCAAAAGATAGGACAATAGCAGGGGTTATACTTAATATACAAGGGCATGTTGTTCCATGTGCACCCCATCTCCGGGTAGGTTTCTAGTAACCGTATTCTCCATGTAGGCTGGAAGATGTTGCCTTGTGTGGTGCTCTCAAGAATGTCGTCTCAGGCAAATTGGGTTGCAAAGGTTGGCTCCTTCATGGTGCGGTGCTTGATCTCTTCATTATAATCTACCATTAACACACAAAATGATACATACTGATCGTCAGAAGTGCCAATCCATCGGTGATTAGATAAGTTCTTGAAGTAGTCGGATTTGATGACTACATCTTCTAGACGAGACATGGATTTTAACTGAACGACCACTCTGTCATCATGACTGCGGCTGATGTTATCTAACTTCTGTAGGCATTCTAGAGCTTCAATCTCGAATATATCGATCCCTTCCTTTGTTTGTCGACCTCCAGGTGCACGCGTTGGTACGTAAGGGTCCTCAAATGTCTCTTCCACTTCAATCGGAACTAGCTCTTCAGGCTCTGGCTCCACCATGGGAGAAGGTTGTCGTTCATATTGTAGATGTTTATTTTGCAAAGCGGCCACTTATGCTTTCAATTCTAGTGCTTTCAATTCTAGTGCTTTCAATTCTATTACCTCTCCAGATGTGGCGGTTGTAGGTGATGCTTCCTTTGGTTGCTCTCTTTGACTAGTCAATTGCTTTCATAGTTCATCACACTCTTTTTCTAATGCATCATATGCCTGTAGTAGGTCTGCATGTGTATCCAATATTATCTGCATGTTGGTGGAAGGGGGGCTTTGAACCGCTCCAGGTCGATCTTTTTAGGTGAACCTTCCATCACCGCTTCTAGATTTTCTTCATTCAATTTTTGGAGTCTTTTGTTCTCTTCTAATGCTACTGACATGTGTTTTCTTAGTAATGCGAGGTTACGGCGTATCTTGAGATTGTCTACTTGTTGGGCGCATAGCATTTCCTCGAGGTGTTGTTGTGTCTGCGTATGTGGTTGGGGGGGATTGGCCACTAATTCCTCATATTGTCTTTGTAAGGTATCATAGTTATGTTGTAGTTCCATCTTGTCCTTTGCCATAGTCGTGATTCGTTCTTGTAACGTCCCCTGGTCTTTGAACCGGTTCGTATGCTCTGCATCTAAATGCTGATAATTCTGTTGTAACTTAGAAACACATTGATATAAAGTGTTGAATACATTATTTACAAGGGTGGATGTTGGGAACGTTTGGAATGCAGGGGATAGGGAGGAGGGAAAGGGGTGGTGAATGTTTTGGTGAGAAGTGGTGATGTGGGTGGTGGGGGAATGGGAGATTGTGGAAATATGGGGGGAGGGAGAGGTGCAATTGTGGGTGATATGTAGTGCATGCAGTCATGGGAGTTACCATATACATGGGAATGGTAGGTTTGGTGATTGTGGTGAAAGTGTACATGGCTAATGATGCCTGTGGGCTTCCTAGATGCGAGACAGGGGAAATGGGATTCCCTGTAACCATGGTTAGAGCCCTATATCCCGTGGTGATAGTTGTGAGGGTTGACCCATATCTTATGCTTCAGTGAGAGGGTGGAGACCATCGCTATGACGGTAGAGACAATGGTGGTTCTCGTACGTGGTGAGGGGGGTGGAGTTGGAGGGGAGGGTGGTAAGAGTCGGGATGGGGGTGCACTTGACGTGTGGGGCTCTTCAGTATGTTGAGTGGAGTGTGCCATGATGGTGGTTGTGGAAGTGGTGTAGTATCATTCGGATACTATAATATCTATATGCTTTCCTGATCTGGGAGGGCATCTCCTGCATCTTCATTCAAACCTATGAGAGTGGGCAAGGCCGGTGTGCACACCCTCTACCACCCCCAATGCATCAGTGAGCATGTCAAGGGAAGCTATGAACTAGTCATCCACACCTTCTTCTTCAAGTATCTAGTTCATTAGGGCCTTCTGAGATGTCAAGGATAGTCTATGTTGTTCCTCAACCAGGCTCATAGTATTGTACAATCTCCTTATTTGTACTCTATATGCTGGGGCTCCTGTGAGTTTCGGTATAACATGTTGCACATATTCATGCTCCTCTTCATCAGGTGGTCCTTCCTGCTCTTCATATTGTTCTTCTTCTTCTATCTCCTCCTCATCTTCCTCTACTTTGACAATGACAGGTTGCATTTGGTCGGGCCGGTCCATGACTATTTCTTGTCCACTTAACTACTCTACTTTGATTTCCAATTTGGCTGCATTGATCATTCTGGCTACTTCCTCATCAGCTAAATCCTCAAGTGTGAAGCCGTGAGGGAACTCTAGATCTATGGGGATCGATGGAAAGATCAGTGTTGAAGGTAGGGAAATCTGGAAGATAAATGATTAATTTGAATTATGAAAAGATTGTTAAACTTAGGTATTATCTAGTTGGATGTCTATTTTTTGGAGAGTCGGATTTTAATAGACGGTTATGTCAAAGTTCATGGGCATGTCATAAGGAGGAAAAGAAGTTACAGCAACGTACGCGAGAATCGAAAGTTTTCTGGGAGGAGAGAAATGAAGACAGGTGTGCAGAAAATACGAGTGCAGCCTGTGAAAATGGGAGTAGTGAGGATGTTTGCTCTCACAAGACATGTAACTCTGAACTATTAATTTTGCAGTTAGTGACATTGTACTCTCAGTAAATTAGAAACCTCTGATGTAATTTTCTTGAATGCATTACTCGAATCTATGAAGGGCGAATGATAACAGCTTTTTGCATAAACATGCATGAAACTGTAGTGTGTGAATTCTGTACATCGCATGATTGAGATTTCTGGTGATGTTAGGTATTTCTGGTTCAATATAAGTATAAAGATACAAATGACAAGAATCTATTTTAGGGGTAGAGTCTTTGCAGATGAAGACCAGTGTGAGAAGTGTGATGTTTTGAATGTATATTCTAGTTTTGTTGAACCTTGAACCCTCAACACAATTGGCGATCCTACTATACGGCTGAAGAAGCAAGAAATGTATGAAGGAAAGAAGGAAACGATTTGGTAAAGTATATTTTACAAGAGCACACGCACGAGCAATGAACGTGGAGTCATCTTCGGAATTTTACGAGTGGTACGAAGCAGAGGAGGAAGAAAACCTGGAAACGGAAGAGGATCAGGGGGAAACAGGTGCAGCAGTGGCAAGGTTGGTGGGCGGTATACTTGGAGCGTTATTCCTAACATAAGTAACTGTAGGTGTAAGAAGACGACTCTAGTTTGACCCACTTGCAGAGGCGACCGGTCAAAGAACTCGGCGTACACCTCATCCACAACCAATGGCTCAAAAACCTCCCAATCCTAAAGTCAAAGCAGCCCATTTCAAAGGATGTTCTAAGGAAGATGTTGATTGCCATGTGGCTCAATTCGAAATCAAATGGACAGCTAATGGATACACAACTATCTATGGGGATGACATTAAGCTCCAGCAATTTGCGGCCACGTTGGAAGGACGAGCTATGAGTTGGTTTAGTGAATATGGTATTACTCATTTTGCTACATATGATGATTTAAAAATAGCATTTTTGCAACGATTTAGAAAAGAAAAGACCCCTTCCAATGTACTAAGGAAGCTGAGAGCCATTAGACAAAAAGCCATGTTAGTGGAAGACTATGCTCAGAAGTTCAGGACTTTAATGGAAAGATTGCAAGGTAATGAACGACCTACTGATGAGATGTTGGTAGGATATTTTCTGAAAGGATTAAGAAGCACAATTAGACATGCGGTTGCAAGTGTGGACATTGCAAATGGCTTTGATGTATTAGTATTAGCAGCAACACGAGTGGAAAGAAGGTTTGGATGAGCAAAAAAGAGGCATTCTGATTCAGGTTTAGAGATTGAATCTGATTCAGAAACGAAATCTGGCAAGAGTTTGAATGATTCTGACTCTGATGACCAAAATGAAGAAATAGTGGGGAAAAATCATCGCAAGCATAAGTTCAAGCAAAGTAAAGAGGAGGCATGGATTGATAAGTTAAAAAGACATGGATATTCCATAGTAGCTCCAAAGGAAAAGAGATTTTGTGATATTTGTGACAAAGAGGGACATACAACAAATCAGTGTTGGTATAACCCTAAGCATAGAGGGCAAACTTCCCGACAAGATAATAGAAATATCAATGAAGTGGCGGCCAATCAGGCTATTCCCGTCCAAGGGCGGGCTAATTTTCAGAGGGAGCAGCAAGTAAGACCTCCATGGAGAGATCAAGGGAATCAACAAGGGAATAACCAACAAGGGAATCACCAAGTTCGACCACCAAGGGTAATGCCCTGTGGATATTGTTCAGCTCCCGATCATTGGATAGGGCCAAATTGTCCCTTGTGGGTAAAGCATAGGGAAGAAAGAGGTATACCCGTTATCAGGTATAATCAGCATAATCAACAAGGACAACATCAACAACAGGGGCAGCAGGCGGCTTAGGCAAATTCCATGCTTATTGAATGGCCAGATCAAGACGATAGAGGGACGGATTCAACAGGTACATGTGAGAGTGTACATGTTAAGAAGGATAACCAATGGTAGTGTGATCATAAACAATGTGGGAACGGTAAAGAAGTCAAAGTGCTGGCAGTTACAAGAGCAAAAAGTAAAGGACCTATTAATTGGTCAAGATCAGAGACAAGGTCTTGAAGCAAGTTCAGGACGAGCACCATAAACAGGCAAGGGGTGGAAGTCAGATTGAACAACAGCAAGGTGTGGATGTGATACCTTCAATAATAGAGGGGCACAGGGGTGAGAGTAAGCATGATCAGGAAAAAGATTGGTTTGACGTAATCATTAGTTCACTATTACAGTTGTCTTTGGATCAACGGTTATCTTTGGTACCAACATTTCGAGAGAAGTTGTTGAAGCAGTTACTTGGGTAGCAAGCACAGCCAGGCAGTAGGTCTCTACCTTCAACTTCGGCCAATACTATTGATCCAACAGATGTTGACTTTGTAGTACCAGTGCTTCAGGTACAGTATAACCAAAGGCCATTTGATGAGGTGTTGCTTGATGGAGGATCAGGGGTAAATATATTACCTGAGCATATTTTTATAGAAATGGGCAAAGGGGCATTGGCTCCAACACCTTTTCAGGTAAAAATGGCGGATCAAACTCGAGTACAGCCGGTTGGCATTCTGAACCAGCAACAGATTATCATTTCCAAAATGACATTTATGGTAAATTTTGTTGTTATTAGAATGTCTGAGTCCGCATACCCGTATGAAATGTTGTTAGGGAGACCTTGGTTTTGGATGGCTAAAGTCAAGCAGGATTGGGGTCTCAATGTGGTGATGATTACAAAGGGAAAAAAGCAATTGACAATCCCCATGGAGGGAAGAAGAAATATGTCGGTACAGGAGAAACCACTCATGGCTCAGACAATTAATTTAGCGGACGAGATTGAAGATGATGAAGAGGAAAAGTTTTTGCAAGCAAATCCAACAGTGGTACCGGTACTGGAGGTTGATGTTGTAGGAGTATTAAGTAAGGATAATCTGGTTGTGCAGAATGTCGAAGGGCTAGTTCCAGGTGAACAGGTTGCAGGTGCACACATACAAAAGATATTTGAGCAAAGTATGGAAATTCCGGTACAACAGTGGGTGGAACAACAAGAGAAAGAGGTAATAACTCTAGCGGAACAGATATACGATCAGAAGTATGTAAGGGCTATGCGGGTGAAGGAGGAGGAGCTTGAAGAGGTTAACTTAGGAATAGAAGAGGAACCCAAAATGGTGCGGATTGGTAAAACATTGGAAGGAAAATTTAAGGAGGATCTCATTTGCTTACTAAAAGAGTATGTAGATGTGTTTGCTTGGGATTACACTCAAGTGAAAGGCATAGACCCTGGTTTGCATCAACATCGGATTAATTTGAAGACGGATGCAGTCCCCGTAGCACAACAAAGATATCGAATGATCCTAGTTTTGTTAAACAGGTAAAGGAAGAAATTGACAAATTACTAGCGGTCGAATTTATCAAACCTGTGAATCAGGTGACTTGGCTATCTCCTATTATAGTGGTCCCAAAAAAGAATGGGAAGCTTAGAATATGTGTCGATTATAGAAAGTTAAATGCGGCAACGGTTACAAACCCATTTTCGATGCCATTTTATGATGCAGTGTTGGACGCAGTAGCAGGGCATGAAATGTATAGTTTCCTGAATGGATTTTCAGGGTATAATCAGATCAGTGTTGCTAAGGAGGATCGGCATAAAACAACATTCATCACGGAATTTGGTGCTTATGTGTTTACAATTATGAGTTTTGGCTTGAAGAATGGACCGCCATCGTTCAATTAGGTAGCCCATAAAGTGTTTGAGCCTTATCTACAGGATTTTATGCAAGTGTTTGTAGATGATTTTTCGGTCTTTGGTAAGATGATTCAGCATTTGCTACACCTGAAGTCATGTTTTAACAGATGTCGGCAGTTTAGGATGGTGTTGAGTCCGTTTAAAAGTGTGATTGCAGTCCAAAGTGGTATTTTATTGGGCCATGTTATCTCGCAAGAAGGGATGGTTATTGATATTAAGAAGATTGAAGCAATAAGCACAGCTAAAGTACCGACTAATGTGAAAGAGGTAATGCGGTTCGTGGGTCAGATTAAGTGGCATTTCAGATACTTAAGGTATTTGGCGAATATTTCTCTACCGCTAATGCATTTGACCAAAAAGGATGTTCCATTTGTGTGGGCAAGTGCTCAAGAGACAGCATTTCAATTGTTAAAAAGGATGGTGTCAGTAGCACCAATTTTGCAACCACCTTATTGGTCATTGCCCTGTCACATATTTGTTGATGCATCGGATGTGGTTGTAGGAGCAGTTTTGATGCAGCAGAAAGGTAAAGGATGGTATAGACCTGTCTATTATGCTAGTAGGGTATTGTGTGCGGCTAAAAGAAATTACCCGATGATGGAGAGGGAAGCTTTGGCAATGGTATATGCTCTTAACAAGTTTCGACATTATTTGTTGGGCAATAAGGTGGTTTTTCATGTGTATTTTGCAGGAAGCACATTCAGGTCTAGCAGGAGGTCATTTGTCAGGGAATATTATAGGGAAGAAGGTGTTACAAGCAGGGTTGTGGTGGCCAACTATTTTAAAGGATGCACATGAGCATGCCAAAAGATGTGTGATTTGCCAAAAGTTGGGTCAACCTCATAATTCCGATCGAATGTCTGATCATCCAATTTTACCACTGGATCCTTTTCAAAAATGGGGTATGGATTTTATGGGGCCCATTAAACCTACTACTCAGCGGGGAAGTAGATATATACTTGTAGCAACAGATTATTGTATGAAATGGGTCGAAACAGTGGCTTTGAAGGACAATAAGGCAACAAGTGTGGTGAAATTTCTTTATTATAATATTATGACTAGGTTTGGGTGTCCGATTGAGTTGGTGAGAACAGAGGTACTCATTTCCTTAATAAGGTGATTTCATAGTTAACAAGAATTCATTTAATCATGCATAAAAAGACGACAGCATATCATCCACAAGCAAATGGTCAAGCGAAAAGTACAAATAAAACTTTAATGCGTATTCTTAAAAAGCTAGTGCATGATAATAAAAAAATTGGGATTTGTTTCTCGACTCAGCTTTGTGGTCATTCAGAACAGCATTTATAGTGACAACAGGAATGACACTTTTTCGATTGGTATATGGGTTGGAGGCAGTAGTACCTATGGAATTTGTAGTTCCAAGTTTGCGCATCACGGCAGAAAAGATGTCTCCTGAGCTATCAGTTAAACACAGGAGAAAATATCTTCTACAGATGGAGGAGGATCGTTTGATAAGTGCATATATTACTGAGATCATTCAAAGGTGGAGACAAGCTTGGGTGAATCAGAATGTGAAGTTTAAGATATTTAAAGTAGGCGATTGGGTGATGGTCTATAATTCTAAGCTTGAACCTCATCCAAGAAAGCTTACATTTAGGTATAAAGGCCGATATCAGATTGTGCAGGATTTAGGTCAAGGAACTTTTCAGGTGGCAGATTTGTTTGGCACATGGATGGTTAAGCCAATCATTGGATTTAGGCTCAAATTATTTCAGGGAAGCCGCCATATTTGGATTGGTTATCTTCTAATGTAGTGCAAGTTGTCCATGATCCTAAAAATCAAGTTATCAATGTTTGTGATCATCGTAGTAAAAGAGTTTATTTCTCTACATTTTTATCTGTGGTAAACTGTTTTCTGGGCTTGTGTTGGTCCAAAACTACATTAAGTAATTTCTTACAATTACAATGGGTTTCATGCCCAAAGTTGCAGTATAACAGTTTGCTGAGGGTTATTTCAAGGCCAAAGATTGTCAAGGAGATGTTACTGGATCGGAGTGCAGATATAAAGTGGTATTCCAAGTTAGCAACTAATAAAGTTCCGGTGACAAGTATAACAAGGAGTACAAGTGGGCAGAGGTATAAGGAGCAGATCTATCAGGAGAAACATGAACAGAAAGATAGTTCTCCACTAGCTATTATCTTGCAAAGTACGGTTAGTCAGAATTTTGGGATCGGAACTTTTTGCACTATAAAAAGTAGTGTTGAGAAATTTAAATATCAGTTTGGTATTCTTGAAGTGCGCATTAGTTTTAAGTTCCATGATTATTCAGGCACGTGTCAGATCTTTTAAGTGGGTTATGGAAATGCGGGGAGATAGGCAGTTGATGATTTTCCAGGTGATCCATACTAGAATATTATTGCGTCGCATGAAGTGGTACATGAGTGAGTACGTCCACCATTGCTATTAGTGGTAGTTCGAACATTTGCACTCGTGGAGCTGTTTTTTTCAGTTCTACTTTATGGCCCCCAAGATAATGTCCATTCCCGTGACTACTGTGTTGATGACTGAACCAGAAGTCATGCGGGGACGTATGTGACAGAGAGAAGCGGTTGTGTGCAAGGTAGAAACCACAACTGAGGAAAGTAATAGTCTGTTAAAGGATGACGAAGAGGAGATATCAACACTATCAGTGACTACTAAGTTTGTGCAAACTCTTATAGCACCATTTATGGATTTTAAGGTGGAAGTTGATACACAGTCCACCACGAATGAAAATTGGCTCCGAAGGATTGGCTTATTTCAATTTGCTACTTTTCCATGGGTGAGATGGAGATGCAACTATTATGCAAAGAGTCAGTTGGAAATCATCACGAAAACGAAAGGTCAGCTGGCACTTCAGGTAAAAGTTTCACCGGAATTAGTTGCGGAAATATTTAAGTTATCTATTTATAATGACATCGTCATTCCGAAGTCCTCAGAGGAGGCCTTGAAGAAAGATTTTGGACCCAGGGAAGGGGGATGGCAGTATTACGTGATGAAGAATGTAGGTTATGTCCGATGAGAGCAATTAAAATGGTATTTGGAAAGGTTGTGTTTCATCATCAAATATGATTATATGTCCAAAGAAAATTTTGCACCTTTGGCTTATGCAGAGGAAGGTGGACAGGTTAGTTGGGCTCATTGGTTGCATGATCACCTGCATAGTGAGATCTTTGTCGGGGATAGACGTAAAATGCAATCGAATAGTAGGCTGTTAGCATATTTGGCGACATTGTTTGAGTTTGTGCAGCTGGTAGATAGTCAAAAGTTGTCCTGGCCAAAGGACATAAATATTCATAGTGAAGAATTGATGGGTAAAGATCAGGAACAACTAGCATTGAAGGAGGTCATGGGTAGACCTTCAGAGACATGTGAAGATCTTCTCAGAGCAGGTTATACTGTACAAGAATTGGAACCAGTGATGCAGATAATTCAACATGATGTACGAACAACAGTGATAGAGGATGCAAATTTGCTGCAAGTGGCAGATGGGGATGAGCATCCGAAAATACTAGGAACTGTTTTTAAGTTGGCTAAAAAGAGAAAGTTGGATGAACAACTGCAAGTAGTTGAGAATAAATTATCGAAGGATGTTATGCATCAAACAATTAAGAATACCGATAATGATGTATTAGGAATGAAGAAGAGATTGCAGGAGATTTCCAATTTTGTAGAGTTGCAAGAGGAGAGATTGATTAAGTATGAGCAGATAAAAGTATTTATTAATAAGGAAGATTATCAGTCGTTACAGAGGCATATTGAAACACTTTAGGGAGAATTGGATAAGAAGGCACAAGAACTAGAGAAATTTCAATAGAGTAAGATGCAACAAGTGATAGAGTTGTCCAGTATAAAGTGGTCGATGCTGGAATTTGATGTATGGCAGAAGTCTATGCAAGAACAAATTCAAAAAGAGATGATGGATTTTTCGGCACTTAATGCTACTCTACAGACTGAACAAGTGATTCTTCATTCCAGGATGCAGGTATTGCAGGTCTTGGAGAAGCAAACAGTGAAGATGTGGAGCTAGATGTTGTATTAATGATAGGGTGTTGCAGAAGAAGCTAGAAGAAAAGGTGGATATGATAATTGAAAAGCAACAATTTATTGTTGATAGAGACTTTCAAGGACAGCAGCATGGTTCTGAGGAGGATTTTAATCTTCTACAAAGTCGACACGTGGAAGCAGAGGATGTGGCTATTTCTAAGCAGTCGAAGGAAATTATTTTATATGATCAAGGGATTGCTAAATTCGAGTCTAATTTTTGATAAAATTACCCACCGGGCTATGCCAGATGTTGAAGGCAGGGAAATCTAGAAGATAAATGATTAATTTGAATTATGAAAAGATTGTTAAACTTAGGTATTATCTAGTTGGATGTTTATTTTTTGGAGAGTCGGATTTTAATAGATGGTTATGTCGAAGTTCATGGGCATGTCATAAGGAGGAAAAGAAGTTACATCAACTTACGCGAGAATCGAAAGTGTTCTGGGAGGAGAGAAATGAAGACAGGTCTGCAGAAAATACGAGTGCAGCCTGTGAAAATGGGAGTAGTGAGGATGTCTGCTCTCACAAGACATGTAACTCTGAACTATTAATATTGCAGTTAGCGACATTGTACTCTCAGCAAATTGGAAACCTCTGATGTAATTTTCTTGAACGCATTACTTGAATCTATGAAGGGCGAATGATAACAACTTTTTGCATAAACATGCATGAAACTGTAGTGTGTGAATTTTGTACATCGCATGATTGAGATTTCTGGTGACGTTAGGTATTTCTGGTTCAATATAAGTGTAAAGATACAAATGACAAGAATCTATTTTAGGGGTAGAGTCTCTGTAGATGAAGACCAGTGTGAGAAGTGTGATGTTTTGAATGTATATTCTAGTTGTGTTGAACCTTGAACCCTCAACAATAAGATTAGGTCCCTTTGCATTGTGCCTTGGTAATCGGATGGTGAAGGGTCGTACTCGCCTTTGGGGTGGCCGAGTCATGTCTGGTGTCAATGTGGTGCCCCTAGCCTGTGCACATGGCACCTGAATAGTTCCTCTCATTTTCTTTGATGGGGGCCCTATGGTTGATGCTCTTCGCTGAAATTCTTGCACCCTAGTCCAAATGAGTGCCCTTTGGATTGGCACATCGTATGTAAGGCATCGATACACAATTCTAGTAAGTGCATAACATCCATATAGCACTGACTTCTGTTTCTTATACCAACATTGATGTGCAAGATGGATCTAGTCGATAATCCAATGTGGCATGTTGATTGTCACGTTCAGCATGTCTATCAAGTATAAGCTAAACTAGATCTTCTTGGGCAGCATTGTAAATCTTTCTTGGGTTGGGAACGCAAAGTGCTGCATGCACATTCAGAGGTGGATGGCAATAGTCGGGGTCATTGCCACCATGTCCTTTAGCTTAGTGAGGTTCTTGTTCTTCATATTGTTTGGGATCATTGTCTCCTTCTCAGTAGGGATGTGCATACCTCTCATTTCTAGAGCTTCCCTCACCAAATTGTTGGTTAATTTAAAATGCTTAAGTTCATTCCCTTGTGTAAGAGAAGGAAGGTGCTTGTCCCCTTCTTATCTGTGCTAGGAGTGAGTGAGCTAACTAAGTATGAACACCTCAGGAAGTCAGGCTTAGGTAACTGAGCATGAAAATAGTCATCCAATCCGGCCTTCTGTCATACCGATCGCAGTCCTTCATTGTTCTGAAGCTTTTCAAACTCTCATGTAAAGAAATGGTATCGGCCTCACCGTCCATTAAACTCTATCTCAGATTCCCATAAATAGGTGCCATCCCCAAGGGGTCCTGGGACTTCACTAAACCAATGAGAGTTCTTGCTAACTTGTGATGTGTGCCCCTGGGGAGGATTTTGAATGGGTATGACGTGCACTTCTCTTAATTGTTGTGGCCGTTTCTTCAACTCCTCTTGGAAAGGGAGCTAGCAAAATTCAGATGACCAAAGCGTGCATGCCAAAGCTTTACATGTGACATAGCCTGAGAATCATGAACTGCACATGCCGAATCATTCATAGATCTTTCATAGTCTACGAGCTTATACAGCCCATGACATAAAATGCCAGAAGCAATAATCACATTGCCATTTGATAGATCATGAACTGTACACCTGTCATCAACGAATTTCACAACCAAGCCAATCTTGGCTAATGCAGAAACTGATAACAGATTCTTCTTGATCCCTGGCACAAATAAGGCATCTGACAAGGTGAAAGAACTACCATCAACAGTAGTCAGAATGATCTTACCAACTCCCGTAACAGGATAAGAGGAGTTGTTGGTGCATGTGATAGTATTCCCTGTAGGGGCAGGCTTGAGTGAAGAGAAGAAACTGCGCTGCGAGGTAATATGTTTGGTCGCCCCACTGTCAAAGTACCAAACATCTGAGTCCACTACAGACATGCACTGCTCATGAGAAGATGGGTCAAAACTGCAAACAGTAGTAAATGCCCATTCTTCTTCCTACAAAAGATTAGCAGACTCTGTTTTTGGTGTAGAGGCTTCTGCAACAACCATTCCAGCCTCCTTTTTCTTTGCCTCTTTTGCAGCCAGTTTTGGACATTTCTTTATGATATGATCATTTCCTTTACAGTACTTGCAAAACAATTTCTGCTTTTCTGATTTCTTCTCATCTTTATCCTGGCTCCTCGAATGTGAAGCATTTGCAGATTTCTACTTACTAGTAGAAGAGCTCCATTTTCCTTTGCCCTTTTGACTAGCCACGAAAGCTTGATCTGCAACACACATAATGGACCTGTTATGCCTGGACTAATCTTCCTGCAACAGAACAGAGACTAACTCCTCAAATGATAAGGCATTCGGATTGCCTTTCATCATCAACGAAAGAGTAGAAGCAAAACTCTAATATGAATCACGAAGACCATTCAGAACGGTCTGCACAAGTGAGCTATCTGGTATAACCTCATCAGTAGAAATCAACTGTTCCTTCAAATTTTTTATCTTCGTTAGGAAACTGTCCATAGAATCACTTTCATTCATGTGCTCACTCTCCAACTATTTTCGGAGGTAAGCAACACGAGCCTCATTCCTAGCTTGGTACAATGTGGTAAGTGTATCCCAAGTATCCCTAGCTGTTCTACAAGAGCAAATATGAGGAATAATGGCACGTTTGACAGACAAAGCTATCAATGCATGTGCTTGGGCATCTCTGCCATCCCAACGAATTTGATCTGCAGTAGGTGCAATAGAAACAGCAGCATGAACAGGAATCTGCGGAATATCATCTTCGACACCATCTTCATCAGCTCCAGCATCTGTATTTGTAGTACCTGTCGTTATAGGTGTAACAGGACGTCTTTCAACACCCTGCACAATGTTCCACAATCCTTTTGCAACCAAAACATGTCACATCATATAAGCCCATAATGGGTAGTTGGTACCATCCAACTTATCCTCAACAACCAACATACGGAATACATCATTGCTTTCAGCCATGGCCGGTGACTAAAATACCTTGATGCAGAAAATTGACTGTATCTCAAAAAGTTGAACACAACTGCCTAGACGAGTTCTACTAGACCTGTAGCAGACTTTGAGATGCTTAAACTGGTGAATAGAAACTTGTATATAGCTTTGGCAAAAAAAGATGAAATAGCCTGCACAAGCGCTGCGATAGTGCGTTCGGAGGCCGAAACGAGCTTAGATCGCGATTTCGGCACCACATAACGAAGTTATTTTTATCTCGAAAACACGCTGAGTATGCTCACCAAAATTCATGCGATTCTGAGATTGCAAACGGAGGAGTGTCGACGGTGCCCTAGATGAAGCGATGACCTGCTCTGATACCAATTGTTGGAGTTAGACTTCTGCAGAAGCACGCGAACAACACAAGGAAGAAGAAGAAGCTTGGAGCACAACACACAATACTGAATGTATTACTAGATAATGTACAAAGAAGTAGCCCATTAGGGAAATAGGTGTATATACAAGCTGGGGGAAAAAAACCTCCTAAAGAGGAAAAAAAAAGTGCCTCGGCGGTCCTAGTGTGTTCACACACATCACTACTTAAATATATCAACATTTGCATGGACCAATGAATGTGAGAAAGCCTTTCAAACCTTAAAAACGTTTTTGATCAGACCACCTATCCTAAAAACTCCACAGTGGGATGTAATATACTAACAGAACAAAATTCATCTCTAGCATAGAGACTAGCCTAGAGGAACCCTTGAAGAACACTCTAGTAAAAAAGGCTAGATTCAAGAATAAAGATGGAGGCAAGAACAAGAATCACGACCACCTATCTGGGAGATTGATGACTCAGGGGAACAATTCCCTACAGATATTCCATCTATTTATGGGGATCAAGTGGATGATTGGTTCAGTGAGCATACTAGTTTTGAGTCTAACTCCTTGCAAGAATTACCTCACTTCATGGGACCATGGGAAGACCGGTCAATTCAAGTAAAAGCCCCCACTATTCTAGTAAGGGGAGAGGACTCAGTTCTTCCTAGGAACAGAGAGGCCATTAGGAACACAAAAGTTCAATGTCACTTGAATTTGGAAGAGCTATTGAAAGTCAAACGTGAACTATGGAAACATGTGGCAAATTAGTTCCCAGAAATAGCCACAACTTCCTCTAGACCATGTGTAGGAGGAAAGAAACTTGAAATAGCCTTGGACAAAGTAGGAGATGTGAGTGAAGGAGAGGAAGGTAACACTTATTTTCCTATTACTTACGAAGGTTACACCACCAAAGCCATCCTAGAAACACGTGTAGGAGTAGCTATTACGACCACTTCTTTGTGGACGCGTTGGGGTAAACCAGCCCTTAGATCGACTAGGATGAAGCTGCAGATGGTAGAAGGACATATAGAAAGACCCTAAGGATTACTAGAAGGCATTACCCTATCCACTTGCGGAATAGAATTTGATCACACCTTTGCAATATGTGAGTTTGGGAAGAATCAAGCATATGAGATGCTTCTAGGGAGACCTTTCATGGACAATTACAAGTAGTACAAGATTGGAGAACCAACTCTTTGTACTTACAACACCTAGGAGTAACTATGAAAGTGAACCTCATAGACTATTCACATAGGGATGTACCACCCTTGCAATGGAATACTATACATAGGAAGGAAGATGAGAAGGAATCACTACATTCCTTAACATCAGATCCATCATGGTTGCATGAGGATACACATCTTTGGATGTGTAAAATTGAAGCAAAGGAAGAGGAGCGAGCGACAACAAGAACGTCAAAAATGGGACACACCTCTAGACCCATTGAGGACCTAGCATTTGTGCGAGTAATGTTCCCAGATGTTGAATTTGAACCCTATGGCTGGGCAGAAATTCTTGCAACTATGGATATACCAATTAACAAAGCACAATGGACCCCCCATTGTGTTGAAGACGACTATGACATAACCATATTTACCATAAACCTTGTAGAGGAAGAAACAAAAAGGGAAAAATTTGAAGGTGAGATCTCGGAAAGGAGTAAGCAAGTGAATGAGGAAGAATAGGAAGTAGACTCGAAGAAACCCGAATGTTGATCTGAGGATGAATTTCTAGGTTGGGTGGAAGCCACAACCCCAGATCTCACCACCCCTAGGAAGGAAAATGATAATTCAAGTTCTAGTCACTGAAATCAAAAGATGAGGAAGGAAAAAACGTGAAACGAGAGGAAGAAGAACCATTGATGGAAGTGCTAGAAAACTTTAAAAAATATGCAGTGGAAGAATGAAAAATCATGATAAGAATGTCAAAGAGAGACAAAATCTCGGGAGAAGCTTATGATAATAAGGAGACCACAAAGAAAGTTGTAGTAGCAATCAAGGATGGAGAAGAACGATGCACGTACACAGGACATGATGTGACTAACAAAGAGTAATAAAGTTTGATTGCTCTACTAAAAAGGTATAGGGATGTGTTTGCATGGAGTTACAAGGACTTGAAAGGGGTAGATCCCGATATATGTTTCCATAGGATACCCATGATCGTTGAGGCGAAACCCACCAAGCAAAAGCCCTATACCTATAATGATAAATACACATTGAAGATCAAGGAGGAAATAGATACTCATAAAAGCTAGATTCATCTATGAAATAGAACACACCGAATGGGTGTCATCATCCTAGTGGTGCCCAAGAGGAACCGTAAGCTAAGAGTATGTACTAACTCAAAGAAATTCAATGCTACTACCATTAGGGATAGTTATCCGCTATCTATTCCAGAACACCTGTTGGAAAGAGTCGCAAGCAAGGAAGTGTATAGCTTGCTTGACAGATTCTCAGGCTATAACCAATTTGCCATTGCTCCTAAGGATCAATATAAGATGGTTTTTTCCATAGAATGAGGTATCTTTGCATTTCGTGTGATGCCTTTTGGGTTGACAAATGCACTGATAAATTTCCAGATATTGATGTGCAACATGTTTAAAGAACTTCTAAGAAAGAATCAAGAAGTGTATGTAGATGATCTATATGCTCACTCTCTGCTTAGACCACATCATATCCGTGAGCTTGAACACATCTTTGATAAGTGTGAGGAATATCAATTCTGTTTAAATCTTGAGAAGTGTGTTTTTATCGTGAGACAAGGCTTGGTCACATAGTTTCGAAAAATGAAATTTCCATGGATGAAGATAAGGTAGGAGTGATCAATGAATTACCTAGGCCAAAGCGCATAAAGGAGATAAAAGCATTTATGGGCCATTGCGGTTATTACCGATGATTCTTACAAATGTATGCAATCATTGCTAAACCACTCTACCACTTGCTAACAAACTTTGAGTGGACAAAAGAATGCGAGAATTCCTTTAGTGACCTAAAACGATGATTGTGTTCTGCACCTATTCTAGTTGTGCCTAATTGGAACAAACCATTTCATGCACACATAGATGCTTCTAATCATGCCATAGGTTGTGTGTTAGCACAACCCATAGATAAGGGAAATATTGATTTGAATGCCATTGAGAGGAATTACACCACTAATGAGAGAGAGGGGCTAGGAATGGTCTATGCTGTTAAGAAATTTCATCACTATTTATTGATAAATAGGTTTAATTTCTTCATTGACCATGAGGCTCTCTTGTATTTAGTCAACAAGCCTTGCAACACAAGTAGGTTAATACACTGGTTTCTATTAATGATGGAATTCCTTTAGTGAACTAAAACGATGATTGTGTTCTGCACCTATTCTAGATGTGCTTGATTGGAACAAACCTTTTCATGTACACATAGATGGTTCTAATCATGCCATAGGTTGTGTGTTAGCACAACCCACGGATCGTGTAATGGTGATGGATGACATTAAGGATGACATTAATGTGTAATCATGATTACATAAAGTATTATGGACGATTACAGCAAGTGTAATCTCATGATACAAGGTGAATCTAGATGAAATATGAGCCTCAATGGAATGTGCATGGATAGAGATTAATGTGAGCCTCAATGGAATGTGCATGGATATTAGAGGTTTCGGTGTTGGATTGAGAGACACATAAGTGCCAAATCCTAGTAGACCATGGGTAGAGTGAAGTGAAGAGATGTGGGAGGCATAGATAAACATGCATGGGTAGTGTGGAGTGAAGAGATGTGAGAGATGAACATGCATGATGGGTAGTGTGAATTGTGATAATTAGAGTTGAGTCTCTAAGCTCTAGTAGTGCTAAGCAAACCTAGGTTGTTTGCTTGTATAGTACTCATGAGCCCAAGGTTATGGAAGACTAGATCCGCTAGCTTATGGTGAGACCCTCTACACTCCTCTAAGTAACCAAGTTTAGAGCCCGCTAGCTTATGGTGAGACCCTCAGAAACACTCCTCTAAGTAATCAACTTTGGAGCTGTGAGCTGGAAGCCTCAAGTGCAAAGCAACACCTAGTGTAGCATTCTAGCTAGGAGTCTCCACAACTAACTTGACGTGATCATCTAAGCAATATGTGTTGTGTAGCCTTACAACTATCCACCTCTCGTGTCCTCCAAAACAGTTTTACTACGGAAAACTTGACCCTTATATAAGATGTTGGAAGACTTGACTCATGCTTTGTAGTAGTTCTTCGATGAATCATGTTGACCAAAAATTGTAGTTGATTTCTATGTGGTGGTGGTGGTGGGGTGTAATGGGAAGTGTGAATTGAAGTCATCCTTGTAATAAACTTCTGGCACGTGGCACCAACGACGACCTATATATATTACTACTGCCTCCTCTTGTTCCTTCCTCCACTCGCTTTCGCTCGCACATTCCTCCTTCCCGCTGCTGTTGTTCCTCCTTCCCGCTGCTGCTGTTCCTCCTTCCCTCTATCGTCTCTCTCTCGGCTTCTCCCCCCTCCACCGTAAACACTCGCCCTAATTGGCATCCCCTACCTCTCCGATCTAGCATTCCCATTTCGCTCTTCTTCCCCCTCCAGCGATACACACTACACTCTGAGAGCACATCTCGTGCCAACCTAACCTCCGGTGCACAACAATGACAACTCTCAAGCAAGGAAGGGATCCCCTCCTCTTTCAGATCGGCCGTATTGCAGAAGAAATAGAGAGCGCTCACATCCGAAATGCTAATCCACGCAAGCCTCGTGTGTCGCCATCGCCACGTCCTCATCATGCAGCAACACAACAAGCATCATCATTAGAAGAGGGCCACGAATGTATTGCACAAGAGCTTGCGAGTCTAAGAGTTGCCCACCATCAAAGCTCAACAGCTCACTGTCAAAGCTCTACAACTCAGCTAGAAATGTGTGTACTTAAGATGAGAGCTACAACCCACAGGAGGGACTTCCCCCTCTTTCGCCTCCGGCATGCAGAAGAAGTGGAAAGAGCGGCTTAATTTCAAAATATCCCATCCACATTCAGTCTACCAGATGATCACCTTGGGAGCATTCTTGATTTGGAAGACTTCAGGGAACCAAGGCCAAATCAGCTTCCTACAGGCACCAACACTCGGGGTCAACCAATACCTCGCTACTTCACCCTTCATGAAGCGGACATCAACCTTGAAGGCGATTATCTCATCCCAGACCTAATTTCTGACTACACGATACCTCCACGACCTGCCAGCAAGTCCGCCCTTGATGCTCTCCCTCTTGTGAAGATCGATGCGGACTCCAAAGATGAGCTTCATTGTGTGATTTGCAAGGAGAAACACTTGCCCATTATGTCGCCACGAGCTACAAGCTCAGGAATAACCAGCTTCTTCCTCAAAGTAAAGTGGGGAAATATGCTGCAGTAGATGAAGATGATTCAGTCCGGGGGGAACTCAGTGTGTTTGATTCCCGTAATGTTCAAGAACTGTAAAGACTTTTAATGAGTCTAAATCGACTGTAAAGAAGAACTGTAAAGATGATTCAATCCTAGGAACTCCGTGTGTTTGATTCCCGTAATGTTCAAGAACTTGCTAGCCGCAACACATTTGGTTGTTCATGTACTCTAAATCGACTTTTAATGCGTCGATTCTGCTGTAAACAAACTACAGAAAGGCAGTCAAGAAGTCATTTGGCTCTTCATGTCAAGAAGTCTGCTGTAACCAAACTACAAAAAAGGCAGTCAAGAAGTCATTTCAACCGTACAGAACTACAAAAAGCTAAAGCTCTCTGCACATGCCTTAAGAACAGAAGTTCTTCTTCTGATGTTGTTGTAAGAAAGGAAATCAAGAACTCATTTGGCTTGGCATGTGTTTAAACCGAGTTTTGCATGGTTGAGTCTGTTGTACAGAATTAGAGCAAGATAAATTGGATGTCTGTTCAATATCATGCCTTTCATAGAATTACAGCAAGATAAAATTAGCTATCTGTTCATCACGCCTTTCGTGTTAATGTCATACGACATGCTTTGGCAAAATTTGGTCGTCTTCTGATGTGGTTTCACGTTGCTGCTTGTTGTAGTTCAATATGTAGAAGATGACTCTTCCAAGAGAAAATTCATTTGGCTCTTCACGTATTTAAACCGAGTTTTGATTCGAGTCTGCTGTACAGATAACCAAAACCATAAATTAGCTCTCTGTTCATGCCTTTCATATCGTACATGCTTTGACAAAAGTTCTTGATCTTCTTCAGTAGTATGTAGAAGATTACTCTTCCAATCAGGGAGTTGATTGGGCTTTTGATTGGTGGAGAAGAACTTTTGTTCATGTCTTTCTGGTGTTGTGGTTCATGCTTTTTGATGATTTTGTACTTTAGTATGTACAAGATGGCTGCTCTTCCAAGAGAATGCTGTTGGCTATCTGTTGTTGAGCTTCTGTCTTCAATTACGCAGTGTACATTGAATGCTTCAATTGAGTCCTCCAACAAGGTGATGCTTCAATTATTTGACACATCGGGTGCTATACACTGAGCGACTGGCGATGGCGCGAAGCTCTAAGAAGGCGTAGTAGACGGTCGTTGCTGCTGTTGGTGGCGCAGTTGATGGTCGTAGCTAATGTGTGTAAGTTGGAGTATCTAAAGCGCGTGTTCCAGTCCACAAATGGAACAATCTTCACGTTGGGAGCGACTGGCGATGGCGCGAAGCTCTACGAAGACGTAGTCGACGGTCGTTGCTGCTGTTGGTGGCGTTGTTGATGGTCGTTGCTGATATGTACGTTGTTGTTGGTCCCGACCTGCTCGTGGTGTCGTCGTGACCGACTCCCCCTCCCCTATGGGTTGAGGGGTTGAGTCGTCGACACGATCGGACGCCCTTGGGTATCGCGGGTATCGCGGGTATCGCGACCTCTAGTGTCGCAGGTATCGCGGGTATCGCGACCTCTAGTGTCGTCTACCTGTGGTTGGCGTGTGTCACTAATTTTGCCCCCCGCGTGTATCGCTTGTTGATGCCCATCGCGTGTATCGCCCAGTTTCGCGATCGCTTGATTTGCGTGTATCGAGTATCGCCGTCTGCTACCCTGTATCGCGATCGTCTACTTGTGTGTATCGTTTGGGTGCGATCGTCTGCTGTCCAGTATCGTTTGCTGTCCAGTATCGCTCGGGGCCGGGCTCTCCTGTATCGCGATCGTCTGCTCTTGTGTATCGTTTGGGAGCGGTCGTTTGCAGCCCAGTATCGTGCGGGGCCGGGCTTTTCGTGGGCTGTTGGGCGGGCACCTCCGGGTTTTGTGTGAACAGGGCGTCTGGCATCGTCCGTGGGCGTGACTCTGGCTTCGTAACGTGCTCCGGATATCGTGCGTTCCTGGGCGACAAGTTTCGTTGTGTACCCTCTGTCTACGCCCGCCGATCGCGTGCGCTGTGGGCCCCATAACTAGAGAAAGGAAAGATTTCGAAAAAAAAAAGAAAAAAGAAAGAAAAAGAAAAAAGAGAGAGAAAAAAAAAAAGCAGAAAAAGAAAAGAAAAAAAAAAAAAGAGAAAAAAAAGAAGGAAGAAGAAAAAAAAAGAAAGAAAGAAAAAAGAGAAAAAAAAGGAAAATAGTAAAGACTTGGAAGAAAAAGTGTGCTTCTCTTTTTGGTGGGATTTTCTGGCCTTTTGGTTTTCACTGAAAAGTGGAGTGCTAGGCCTCGATGTGATCGGCGGGTGGTGTCTTCCTTTTGGCCATGGATGTGGCTTCTTCCTCTCTAGTGAAAAGTAATCGGGCCCCTCCCCCCGGGGAGACCGGTACATTGGCCGCTCTGCTAGAGGGGGGTTCGTGTGCCGCTCCTGGGGCATCCGAAAGTGTTGAATCCCCCATCGTGTCCCTTAGTAGACCCGCAGTTCTATCTGCTCAGGAGGAGCTCAAGAAAGTTTGCCTCGTTGGCCAAGTGTTTGGCCCCAGGCCCCCGCTCGAAATCGTGCGACAATGGCTAAGAAAAGAATGGTTCCCTCGAGGACTAATTGTCAGCAAATGCCAGTTCTTACCAGCAAACCACATGCTGCTTGTACTCGAAAATGAAGAGATGGCGTTTCAAGCCCTAAGTGTTGGCACCTGGCAGCTCGGTCGGGCAACTCTGTGCCTATTCAGATGGTCCCCGGATTTTACTCCCGACAAATCGAAATCGCTCCGGTACCCTCTATGGGTTGAGCTCCCTAACCTCCCATACTTTTTGTACGACTTCGTGTGGGACATTGTCTCTCCTATCGGCAAGCCGTTGGCGTCACGCGAAGACATTGGTGGTCTCATCTATGAGGGTGCAAGACACTTGTTCAATGCGAGGTGGCACCCACAAGTCTGCGTCGAGGCCGACCTCAGTTCGCCGCTTCCATCAACGATCAAAGTGGACATGGGCGAAGGAGATGTTTGGGAACAGGATATCACCTACAAAAACCTTCCCAACGCGTGCTTTCGTTGTGGCCAGCAAGGTCACAGGATTAAAGACTGCCCTCTCAGGCAAAAAAACAAACGATTTCAAGAAGCTTCCAAAACGGCTCAAGACAACTTTGGAGATCTGACCCACTCGACCAAGGAAGGGGAAGGCAAGGGTCTCCCCAATCCGCGAGCAGATGCTGATGGTTTTACTGAAGTTAGAAGAAGAAGGAAAAGAAGTCCGAGGGCCAACGGTGAGAGAAACAACCTGCCATTTACCCCCTACAGCAACTTGTTTTGCAATCTGGGTAAGGAGATCAACGAGCTTGACTACCCAGGAGGGAAGCCACCTGAGGTAGACACCTACGACGAAGCCCTAGAGATCCCTGACAACAAAGAAACCCCCCAGGAGGGTTACACTACAAGCAAAGAAGATGGTTTCAACACCAGTAATGAAGACAACATGGATAGTGAAAGCTCCATCATTGGATCGACGATCCCGGAAACGGTGCCGAGCACGGGGCCCAATTCTCCCCAGCAAGGAGCATCCCGCAAAGGAAAACAGCCTATAGAGATACCATGGAAAAGCCCCCACAAGAACCGATTTATAAGTCGGGATCAGATCCCAACGAAAAAGAAAGATGAAGCCAAGAGAAGAAAGGACAAGGCCCCCTCCCGCAAAGAGGGATCAACTCAAAAATGATTGTTATCTCGCTAAATGCTAGAGGGCTAACCGACCCCTCAAGAGCGACCATCATTGGTCAATGGCTCCGCGACACTAGTTTAAACCCAGACATTATATGTATTCAAGAGATTAAAATTGACGGAGAAGACCTCCAGAAAAGGCTCAGACAGGTCTCCTCGGCCCACGTGTGGATCCCAACGAAGCACCAGCGGGGGTCCGGAGGAACGGTTATTGGGGTTAAGCAACGCTGGATCGAAATGCTTGAGAACTCCATTGAAGATGTAAGCCACCGTTGGATTGCGGTTTCTTTTGGTGCTCCTCTATGTGTTACTATGGTTTCTTTGTACGCCCCTAACGGGGATTTGGAGAGACTGAACACTTGGGCTTCATTAGACTCGCTCCCCCACAACGTGCTTATATGCGGAGACTTCAACATGGTGGAGGACCCTACGGACAGATGGATGGGCAAGGGTAGGGTCATCGACAATCGGGAGAAAGAAACGTGGGACATGACCAAACTCCACTTGGATCTGGTTGAATTCAAAGACTCGAGTGGCTTTTCTTGGTCGAATCTCCAAGCGGGTGAGGATCTGAGGAAAGCTAGACTCGATAGATGCTACATCTCTCAGAGCTTTCTTCATCAGTGGGGCCACCCTACCATCAAGCAACGCACTGACCTCACCATCTCTGATCACTACCCGATTATTATCACTTTCCAACCTTTCAACAAGATCCGCAAGGCTCCGTGGTTCCATGCCAACGCTACCACCTTCTCTCTCCCCTCCGTCCATCAAGAGATTACCGAGGTGTGGACGGTGGCGTTCGCCTCTGGCTTGGCCCCAGCCAAGTGCTGGAGAAGTGCGGTCGAAAGGTCTCGCAAGATCATGATCAGAACTAAGAAGATGCTCGAGACTGTGCGGCGGGCTCGTAGGGAAGCTCTTTACCACAGACTCTGGCGGCTCGAGGAGGAAGTGAACAAAGGAAAACACCAAGCACAGAAAGGTCTCCGAAAAATCAGAGCAGTGTTGAGATATGAGGAAGAAATACAAAGGAAGAACTTGCAAATCTTCTTCAAGGAGTGGTTGGCCAGCAAAGCCGACAAACCCACCAAAGAGATGTGCCGTATCCTTAAAAGGAAACACAACAGAGAGGCGATCCCTCTACTGCTAGACCCACAGGGCAATGTATGCACTTCGGAAGAAGATAACCTTGGCATCATCGAAGGGCACTTCACGAGACTCCTGGGAACCTCGAACCCCCTTTCCCCCCATAGAAGGGACTGCATGGCTGCCATTTCTAGGGTTTCCCCCCGGAGAATTCCACCCAACCTCCTCTCCCTGCTTCATGCCCCTATCTCTGAACCAGAAATCATTGAGGTCATTGATGCCCTCCCCCTCGGTAAAAGCCCGGGGCCCGACGGACTCACTAACGAGTTCTTTAAATCCTTCAAGCTGGTGGTTGCCACCCCTCTCCGGTTGGTTTGGCAAGAAGCGTTAAAGTTTGGTGCTCTTCCTTCTTGTCTAAATAAGGGAATTATCAAGCTGATACACAAGAAGGGGGAAAAGAACAGAATCGAAAACTGGCGACCTATTACGATGCTCCAAACAGGATACAAGATCATCGCCAAAGTCATTGCCAACAGACTCTCGTGCCACCTGAGATCTTGGCTTAGCGAGGACCAAAAAGGCTTCATCAAAGGCAGGTCTATCCTGGAAACCATTATGGATATTTGGGAAGGGATTCAATTTGCAAATGAGTCTAATCAAGATGTGGTTTTCCTCAAGATCGACTTGGACAAAGCCTACGATAGGCTAGAATGGGACTATATTCTGCAGTCGCTCCAAGATCTCGGATGTAGTCAGAAATTCACCAAGATGATCGTGACCCTTCTCGGAAACGCAACGACCCAAATTAACGTTAACGGCAAACTCTCGAAGGCGATCCATCTCAAAAGATCTATTAGACAAGGGTGCCCTCTTGCCCCCCTTCTTTTTGCCATCGCCACTGAGGGGCTGAGCAGACTTGTGGCACATCAAGTGGAAGCTGGCAATATCAAAGGCCTCAGGCTGCCTCAAGACCACGGCCAAATCATCATGAGACTTTTTGCCGATGATTTGAACGCGTTCGTTCACAATGATAATACCAGCCTGAAGACTTTCTGGAGGTGTCTTGCTACCTTTTGTGAGGCCTCTGGATCCAAAATCAACCACTCTAAGACCGCCTTTAGGGCCATTGTGGGACATCATCCTGGCCTTCTCACTGATCACGGCTGCCAAATCATTCCGCAGGGCCAAATCTTTCGTCTTCTGGGAATTCCATTGGGGTTTGGCGTCTCTATGGAGCAGCGCTGGAACTGGGTGTTGGCCAAACTCGAAAACAAGCTTAACTATTGGAAAGGTATGCAAATCAATCTTGCTGGGCGGGCGATGGTTATCAACACGTTCCTCCTCTCTTCTACCATTTATTTCCTTTCTTGCTGGAGACCGAACGAGCAAGGCCTGTCCAAAGTGAGTAGTATCTGTAGAAACTTTCTTTGGACGGGCGATCACAACAGAAGGGGGGTGCCTAAAATCAAATGGGACATCTGCACTAGCCCTAGAGACTGCGGGGGGCTTGGCATCCTGGACATTGGGTGTATGGCTAACAAACTGGCTGCCAAATGGATGATTAAGGCTTGGTGCAACGGGGAGGCTTCGTGGGCCAAGCTGATCTTCAGAAACAAGAATGAGTTGGCTCTCATGGGGTTCCCAAACTGGAAGAATCTAGACATCATGACCCTGCTATTCTCCTCGATCCCTGTCTTCCCGAAAGGCTCCAATCTCGTGTGCTCCCTGTGGAAGGGCTGGAATAAAGTCAAAAGATTCACAAGAATTAGTGAGGACTGGAAGTGGGCGGCCGGAATCAGACAAAACGACTCTATCTGGTTCCCGATACATGGCATCCGGAGTGTGGAGTCGTGGAACATTCAAAATGCCAAGAGATTATGGAACAAAGGATTCAAAAAATGGAAACACCTCTGGAAACAAGACACCAACGGCTGGATCAATTTCGGGGATATTGATCCTAGCAAAAACATCTCCTACGAAGAATGGAACACCTTGCTAAGCAGATGCCTCGCATGGGATCGTCACAAGATTCGCCTTCTCATGGGACACGATGCTCCGAACTCGCTTGGTCTCAAATGGCACAATGGAAATAATCTATTCAAAATCCCGAACATCAAAGAAACGGCTGATCACCAGCTCACTCTCAACAAGAAGTGGTGCCTGTCTTGGACGCGGCTTCGATGGGACATGAAATTCATGGGTATCTGGCACCCTCTGATCGAGATTAAGAAGTCGGTCCTCTTATGGCAAATTCTGCATCGTGGAATTTGGACCAACCATAAGGCTAACAAACTTTGTGGGGTCTCTCCTTGGTGCAAACGCTGTCACCGGGCTATTGAAGATGTCCCACACATCTTCCTTACCTGCCCCAGCTCCAACAGAATCTGGCAGACGGTTGGAAAGAAAATCAGACTTCAAAAACAGCCTAGTTGGAAACAAGTCCTTTTGGGAGAAGCGATCGGCTGCTCCGCGACACTCTGGAACGCCATCAGAGGGGAAGTCTTGTGGAAAATCTGGCGGGAGCGGTGTGCTCTCAACTTCGGCGATACCCCCAGGGAATGGTCGATTGAGAAATCACTTTTCCTCCTTGGCAAAAGGATTGTCAACAGTAAGAAATCCCCCCCCCTTCAGGCATCATCAAGTCCTCATTTTGATCAACAATAAGCTCAAACCTAAGTGGGCCCCGCACGAGGGCGATGAGAGGGTGATCAACCTTCTATGTAATGCAATCTAGAACTCATACAAGCTTCCCCTGCTTTGTGGGATTTGGGGGGTCCCGTGGGCGCTAGTCCCCTTCTATTGTACCTTTGTTTCTTAATTTAATTCAAGTCTGGAAGAGTAGGCTATTGCCGAACTTCCTTTATAAAAAAAAAAAAAAGGTGATGCTTCAAAACCTTAATCAAATCTATTTCAGGGATACTTGAAAACCTTAATCAAATCTGTTTCGAGGTTTTACACGACAAGGAACCTTCCTATCTTACGACCTACCTCAAAGAGCTTCAGATTTTAGAACATGAGGCTCGAGGGTTGTCTATAGTATATAGCTCTATTTCTTAGGACATAAATATTTTTTCAAGTGGAAAACAACGTAGTAAAGTAAGTATATTATCTAAGGATCTAGACAGTTCAGACATACATGAAATCGGACACCATATAGTCACCCGTGTGTATGACCAAAGATATCCAGACTAAACTTATGTAGTAGGTCATGTGCTCTTGTAAACAAGTGATCCACTTAGCTTAGTGGTTAAGTCTCAGTGGTGTGAAGGAGGAGGTCTTGGTTTCATCCCCCATGGGGTACATGGGGTGAGTATTTTGCCCAAAGCTATAGAGAGCATTCTAGAAGCATAAACTTGAGTTAACTCAAGTTAACTGGATACTTGGTGCACATGTAGCAAAATGTCAAACACATGCATGCATGGTTAGAATACACTTACCTAAGAAGGTAGTTACCTAGAGAGAGCTATGTATAGATGCATATGGTTGGGAAGAGAGTCACCTCTTAAGCATGTGGTGGTGGCAGTAATCCTCTTTCTCTTGCACTTTGGATCTCCCGAGGAAATTAAATAGAATTAATTACTTCATATTGCACAAGAAGGCATAAGCATATTGCAAGCCCACAAAAGAACATTGCTTTATGAACCACTTGAACACAAAATACATACACACACACAATCATATATATATATATATATACATACATACACACACATCACATACATCCATACATACATACACACATACATACATACATACATCCATACACACATGTTGCGGCTTCACTCACTAAGTAGACATGAAGACAAGAAGACCTCAATGAGCAGAAGAAGGACAAAGAGCTATGGAAGGTAGACATTCATAACATTATGCCTATGTGAAGGGACAAATTCACACTTGTAATATAGTGTAAGATTAGAGATCGATTTTGGTTCAGAGCTTCTAGAATTACAGGTTTGAATTCAAGAGCATGTAGACCAGATGTATATAAGTTCATTCGACAAAATGGAATGTGTGTGAGTAGCATAATGTAATGTAGCAGAGGAGTTTGAGAGTAGAGAAGGGAATAACGAAACCTGATTTGTAAGTCCAAAATTAGTATGAGGCAGTTGGGTAACTCTAGAGAGATATGATGAGGAAAGGTTACTTAGTGTACAAGTTCTTTATTTTGACTATAAGTAGAAAAAGCCATGCCATTTTTTGTACAGATCTTTCCTAATTATAGTAAATTCTCTTCATGTGAAGAAATCTAAGTAACTCTATGAAAGTTAGTTGAAATTATGAGTTCTTTTTGGTGCACTTTTCTTGATCTTCTTAGATTCAAATCTCATAGTACACTATAAAGTTTTTCATCAGGGATAGGACATTGTCAAGCTATCACCTTCTATTATAGAAAACCAAAAGATCTTTGTAAAATGGGATGCATGCATAGAGAAATAAGTATAACACTAAAGTTATGTTAATCAGGTGAAGATAAAAATTCAGAATCCTTGTACAATGAAGCGCAAGTGGAATACTAATAGGAGGACATGAGACTATATAATTTTGAGAATTTTAGTTGGAGAAAAGCCACCAAAAAAAAACTCAAAACCACTCAAAAGATACTGAAACCATTAGAAAGTTATAGTTAACCATCGTAAAAATATGAAAAAGTCATTGAAAAAGTATTGGAATGAAACCATAATAAATTTCGGTTATCTCCATGATTTATTTTAAGTATTATCAAGCTATTTATGATCATAGAGTTGTTCTAATATCACATTAGCTTGTTTCTTGTGGTGTTTTTCATACACCAAGTGGTATCAGAGCAAAAAGGCCCTTAAGAGCAAAAGGAGGTATGAATAGAATAAGTTTGAAGAACTTTTTAGTGAAAAGATAAAAGTTAAGGTGTTCAACAACAAAAGGCATCACTGCAGTATCCTCAAGTTATTCTAAAGGATAAATATTTACAAAAGATTGTAGCAGAAGCAAGAAAATCATGGTGGATCATATCTGTGTTGAGAAATTGGACAGAGATACCTATCTTTCTTGGGTGATGAGAATGGAAGTCTTAGTTATGAGTAAGGAACTAATGATATATGTGAAAGGTGAAGAAGAAGAGCCTACATTGGAAGATGATAGTCAACCTAAGAAAGAAGAGTTAGAAGCTTCGAAGCTATTGTAGAAGAAAGATGCAAGCGTAAGACCGTACGTATACACCCTTTTTATTCATTCACTACTTTGTACTTTGACCAACTCATCAAAGTGCAAAAGTTGTATGATGTTTTGAATCATTTGGACAAGGGAATCCCACCACATAGATGAGACATGTTCTTCGGATTTTAGAATATGAGGCTCGAGGGTTGTCTATAGTATATAGATGTATTTCTTAGGACAGAAATATTTTTTCAAGGGGGAAACAACATAGTAAAGTAACTATATTATCTAAGGATCTGGACAATTCAGACAGACATGAGATCGGATACCATATGGTCACCCGTGTGTATGACCAAAGATATCCATACTAAACTTATGTAGTAGGTCATGTGCTCTTGTAAACAAGTGATCCACTTAGCTGAGTGGTTAAGTCTCAATGGTGTGAAGGAGGAGGTCTTGGTTTCATCCCCCATGGGGTATATGGGGCGAGTATTTTGCCCAAAGATATATAGAGCCTTGTAGAAGCATAAACTTGAGTTAACTCAAGTTAATTGGGATACTTGGTGCACATGTAGCAAAATGATAGACACATGCATGCATGGTTAGAATCCGCTTACCTAAGAAGGTAGTTACCTAGAGAGAGCTATGTATAGATACATATGGTTGGGAGGAGAGTCACCTCTTAAGCATGTGGTGGTGGTAGTAATCCTCTTTCTCTTGCACTTTGGATCTCCCCAGGAAATTAAATAGAATTAATGATTACTTCATATTGCACAAGAAGGCATAAGCATATTGCAAGCCCACAAAAGAACATTGCTTTATGAACCAAATTGAACACAAAATACATACACACAGACACAAATATATACACATACATACAAACACATACATACATACATACATACATACATACATACATACATACATACATACATACATACATACATACATACATACATACATACATACATACATACATACATACATACATACATACATACATACATACATACATACATACATACATACATACATACATACATACATACATACATACATACATACATACATACACACATGTTGGGGCTTCACTCACTAAGTAGATATGAAGACAAGAAGACCTCAATGAGAAGAAGAAGGACAAAGAGCTATGGAAGGTAGAAATTCATAACATTATGTCTATGTGAAGAGAAAAATTCACACTTGTAATATAGTGTAAGATTAGAGATCGATTTTGGTTCAGAGCTTCTAGAATTATAGATTTGAATTCAGAAGTGTGTAGACAAGATGTATATAAGTTCATTCGACAAAATGGAATGTGTGTGAGCAGCATAGTATAATGTAGCAGAGGAGTGAGAGAGTAGAGAAGGGAATAATGAAACCTAATTTGTAAGTCCAAAATTACTATGAGGTAGTTGGGTAACTTCAAAGAGAGATGGTGAGGAAAGATTACTTAGTGTTGGAGTTCTTTATTTTGACTATAAGTAGAAAAATCCATGCCATTTTTTATACACATCTTCCCTAATAGTAAATTCTCTACATGTGAAGAAATCTAAGTGATTTCATAACTGTATCAAAGTTGGTTGAAATTACGAGTTCTTTTGGTGCACTTTTCTTGATCTTCTTAGATTCAAATCTCATAGTATAGTGTAAAGTTTTTCATGAGTGATAGGACACTCTGAAGCTATCACCTTCTACTATAGAAAACCAAATGATCTTTGTAAAATGGGATGCATGCATAGAGAAATAAGTATAAGTAAAGGTATGTTAATCAGGTGAAGATAAAAGTTTAGAATCCTTGTACAATGAAGCGCAAATGGAATACCACTAGAAGGACAAAGACTATATAATTTCTTAGAGCTTTAGTTGGCCAAAGGCCACCAAAAAGAAACTCGAAACTACTCAAAAGATACCAAAAACCATCAGAAAGTTATAATTAACCATCGTAAAAATACAAAAAAGTCACCGAAAAAGTATTGGAATGAAACCATAATAAATTTCGGTTATCTCCATGGTTTACTTTAAGTATTATCAAGCTCTTTACAATCATAGAGGTGTTCTAATATCACATTAGCTTGTTTCTTGTGGTGTTTTTCATACACCAAGTAGTATCAGAGCAGAAAGGCCCCTTAAGAGCAAAAGGAGGTATGAATACAAGAAGTTTGAAGAACGTTTTAGCAAAAAGGTAAAAGTTAAGATGTTCAACAAAAAAAGGCATCACTGCAGTATCTTGAAGTTATTCTAAAGGATAAAAATTTACAAAAGATTGTAGCAGAAGCAAGAAAATCATGGTGGATCATATCTCTATTGACAAATTGGACATATATAACTATCTTTCTTGGGTGATGAGAATGGAAGTCTTACTTATGAGTAAGGAACTATTGATATATGTGAAGGGTGAAGAAGAAGAGCCTACATTGGAAGATGACAGTCAACCTAAGAAAGAAGAGTTAGAAGCTTCGAAGCTATGGTAGAAGAAAGATGCAAGTGCAAGAGCTTACATATATAATACTATCATAGATCACTTGCTAAATCACATCAAAGTTTTGGAAACGGCTGAAGATGTATGGATGCATTGGAAGCTTACTTCTGAAATACTACTAAAGCTAGGAAGGCTAGCTTATGTTCTGAGTTTGCAATTTTCAAGAAGAAGCAAAGTCAAAGCATTAGTGATTATGTCACTAAGATGAAGGACTTGGCTGATAATCTTGGATCTATAAATGAAGACATTGAAGATCATAGGTTGATTGCATAATTTCTTCTAGGTTTTCGAGGAGATGAAATGTGGAAAACTTTTGTACATTCATTTGAACTTTCATTAAATCATTTTGTACCAGATTTAAATCAGTTGCTTGAACTGGTGCTTACATTTGAACAAGATTTGAAGTCAAATGAAGGTAATGGACATAACTCTACTATGTATGCAAAGAATAAGAATAAAAGTGATAAAGGAAAAGCAAAGGATGAAGAAGATTTTACTTATCAAGCAAAAATGGTAGAGGTAAAGTTAGAGGAAATGGAAGAGGAAGAGGTAACCAGAATAATAAAAAGAAGACGTTCGATTTGTGGCTTGAGGAATCATCTAGCAGCTATAGTAGAGGTTGAGGAATCATCTAGCAGCTTGAGATATTAAAGTGAGGTTGAAAGAGGAAGACAAAATCAAAGAGGCAACTATAGTAGAGGGGGAGGAAGAAATTAGGGATAGAACCAATCATACAACACTACCTACTACAATTATGGAAATGATACACAGAATGAGAATCATACAACACTGCTGATGAATTCAATAAGTACATCAGAGAATGAAGATCTCAAGGTATTCTATATTGACTTGAGTTGTTCTAGTCATTTGTAAGGTAATATAGAATTAATTTCAAAACTGGAAGAAGGCATTTCTACTCATACAATTCAAACAGGTGATAACATGAGACACAATGTGCAATCAATTACAAAAGTAAAGTGTAGGAATGGATCTAACTTACTAACCAATGTTCTATATATTCTCACAATACCTAAGAACCTAATTAGTGTGGATCAAAGAGTGGAGAAACGTTTTCAAGTCATATTTACAAATGAAGGTGTATTTGTGGAAGATCCAAACAATGGATACAAAGAGATTATCTATGGTAAGAAGGAAGTTCGACCCTTTACTTTGAAACTGCAAGGGAATATTGCTCAAACCTTAATCACACATAGTGATGAAGTGATTAGAGTGTTAGACCTCTGGCATAAGAGATTAGGTCATTTCAATGAAAGAGGAACCAAAATTATGGTGGCAAATTCTTCTGCATTAGGACTAGTAAATGTCCCAAATCAACACATGGTTTATAAATATCAAGCATGTCAAATGGGAAGAGCACAAAGATTATCATTTCAAAGGAAACGATTCAAGCATGATGATTATTAGAACTTATTCATATAGATGTATGGGGACCAACAGAAGAAGGATCAATCGGTGGATCTAGGTATTATGTTCTTTTTGTTGATGATGCTACAAGATGGATAACTCTTTATGTTTTGATAGAAAGATCAGAAGTGTTTGGAGCCGTCAAACATTTTCACACATATATACAAAGGATTATAGGTCAAAAACTCAAAAGGCTAAGGTCTAATGGAGGGGGAGAATATTTCTCCCAAGAATTCAATGATTATCTATGGAATGCAGGTATTAAGAGAGAAATAACTTATAGGTACACACCTCAACAAAATGGAGTGGTAAAAAGAAGAAATAGGACTTTGGTTGAGTTTTCTAGAGTGATGCTAAAGGAAAAGAATTTTCAAAATTATCTTTGGGCTGAGGTTGTGAATACAACTACATTTTCTGTGAATAGACTACCTTGTACAAGTTTAACTGGGATGAGCCCTTATGAAGCTTGGTGGGGTAAGAAACATACACTATATCATTAAAAGGTGTTTTTGCCGCTGGTGAGAATGTTTCCTCATTATCTATACCATGATTTTATGAGCATCCTTGGGCAACTAATGTTGCTTTGTACCTGCAAACTAATCCATCTGTGTTTCTTTTAACTTTATATACCCATCTACAATCAATTACCCTTTCATTGGATGACATTGGGACCAAATCCCAAGTATCCATCTCCTTAAATGCATCCATTTCTTCTTTCATAGCCTTTTCCCAGTTAGGGTTTTCCTTTGCCTCTTCATAGGTTGAGGGTTTGAAATTGAGCCTTTTCTCAAGTAGATTGAATGCTTTATAACAAATGTGGAATCATATCCATACATTTCTAGTTGTTTCTTCTCCCTTGTTGATCGTCTACGAGCTTGCTTAGAGCATTCTCCACACTCTTGCATCTTTTCTTTGCCTCTTGAATTCCATAGTTTATAATCCTTTTTCCTTTCATCTTGTTCATCATCTATATCGCTTCTTACATCCTAAACCTGTGTATCATGATTGCTTCCTAATTGGTGAAAATAAGAATCAAGATCATATGGTAGAGCTACCTTTTTTGTTGTCTTCATCATACCAAGACATGTGTTCTTCAAACACAACATCTCTACTTGTAGTGAATTGCTTGGTTGAAGGATTATAGAACCTATAACCCATTTGAGTTGAGTCATACCCAATAAACACTACCTTTGTTGCCCTTTTCATCTAGCTTACCTCTTATTTGTGATGGTATATGAACATAAGCTAAACAACCAAACACCTTGCATTGTCCAAGACTAGGTTTTCTTCCATGCCATGCTTCATACGGAGTCATATCATCAAATGATTTGGATGTTAGTCTATTGACAAGGTACAAAGTAGCTCAAATAGCCTCTGCCCATAGATAATGTGGAAACCTCTCCTCTTCAAGCAT